>JAKTPN010000338.1:52860-135190 GCA_030557665.1 Blastobotrys apis
TTCGTATTTTTATAATGTAGTAGCTATAGTGAAAACAGCACCAGTTCAAATTCAATGATTTCAGTTATTTACGACTCATTCTGTTGCCCTGGGTCCAGAGGATTGACAAAATCTGGCAATGGCTGGACTTTACCACGGCGGTTATTCCAGCCCTCATAAGTATCCGTGACTTCACCATCTGGAGGGCCCTCTGTACTCGGGCTATGATACAATGGATCGCATTTTTGCATTTCTCTCGACTCGCGGATCCTGTCAATCAACCACCCAGACGTTGCATTGAGGTTGTCACGTTTGCCCTCTTCGGTTTTCAGCCAACTGTGCGCCGGTTTGCCCAGTTTTATCGATCCAGTGGACATGCCACAATAGTCCTCCGACGGCAGGAACCGCCATGCTACGCATTCTGGCAACTCTTCACATGCTTCCATGCACTTTGCGGCGATTTCATACGGCCGGACTATGGGGCCTCCATCCCGCGCCGGCGCCCAGTTGGCGTGTTTATCAACTGCATGCGCATAATGCAAGTCATTGGCCCCGTTATCCCAGTTTTCCACCACCGTGTCGATATAAGGCGCGTAGAAATCCAAGTAAATGTCCTTGTAGGTGATATTCCCTCGATTGGCCGGGCCCTTTAACCGCTCATACTCCCATAAAATCTCGATATCATGCGGAGATACATGATGGAATGACAAAATCGGGTCGCACCATTTGGCAAACTCAATGTCAAGATCCCACGGTGGGTTCCCCTGGAACACGCTAAGCTCACCATTGTCATACCCAGTCCATACCGTGATATTCAGCTTGTCTTGCAACATTTTGCCTACCACTACATCGCCACAACAAAGTTCTACCGCCAACTTTTCATACTCTTGGACATATTCCGGATGGTCTCCTAGAGTCCGTTTCAACGCTTCTCTTGATAACACAACCCCCGTACCTCCATGAGCAAATGGGTCCATCTCGAGAAACGCTCGAGCTCCAAAATATACAGGCTCAGCTGGGTCCCATTGTGCCAACCAATTCATCAAGTTATCCATCATTATATAGGTATCCGCATCGATAAACATGAACCAGTCTGTGGATTTCGGAGCTACTTGATACGCATGAGCAAGCATTGGAATGTTTTTATACCGATCAAGGTACCATCCTTGGTCGATTCTAGTCTCGGAATAATCCCAGAGCCCTCGGCTATCGTGGAGATACCGCTGAGCTTTGTACATGTCAAAATCCGTGCTGTTTTTCGTCACATCAGTGATATTCTCCAGTACATCAATCACCTCATACCCGCCAATCGACCCCGGGGCGTCACTGTATATTGCAAAATGTGGCACTCTTGTCAACGTTGTGAACAAATGAACCGGCAACCGCCTCCATAATTCACTACCACCAGTTTTGACCATGAGGAACAGCTTTTCTGAATCCACTGCGTAATCCCCCACAATCGGTTGTTTGAGATACTCCCCCACAGATCTAAACCGATCCAACGGTGGCATGATTGGTCGTTGTGGACTTGCTTCCCACGCCGGTTCATACGACCCTTTTGGTCTCCACACGTCAGAAGATTCATACCGGTTCAATTCATGCTGTGATCTTGGAGATCGTTCGGCATAAAACTCATCAAGCGAGATCCCTGTTGTTGCATCCGGCGGAGCCCCAGTCCGGGTCTTGGCTTGCATTTCTTGTTGCTTTATGCGGGTTTGATACCACGGAGACCGTACCCATCCATATTCAAGCCGTTGCCATTCTGATAACGATGTGGCTTTACCGGCAGCTTGAATGACTACTATCGCAATGACCACCACGCAGCATACCAGAAGAAATATCCGCGACAATTTTCGATACCTTACCCACCGTAACATTTTAATAAATATCTATATAAAGGAGCTCTGTGGTTTTGTGGACAGCCTAAACTAAAAAAAAAAAAAAAAAAAAAAAAAAAAAAGTCACTGTTCTTTCAAAGCTTATATTGAAAGAAAAAAAAAAAGTACTACGAACAAGAAAGAGTAAAATCTCCGAAGTATTTTTCTAGAAAGTTTGATTAATTGCTATTCACGTCTTGGAAAAACTTTGATTATATGGCAAAGCTGCATATTGTGTGCGGCTCGACCAAGAGATCCAAGAAAAAAAGGTGAGAGACACAATATATATATGCTTTATAAACCTTATTTCCAAAAAAAAAAAAGGAAAGAGATTTATGGTGGATCTGCATTCTTCAATGTCACCAATTTTCATACCAACCTCGAATTAAAATCTGATTCATAAATAAGGCAATCTTTACTTCTCGATGAGATCAGTGTAATATTCAGTGTCTCATCCCCATGGCGATCAACCTATTCCATCCCCACAGTAACCACAGTAGCGTAGCGCGCGCCGTCCATTATGCAAACCCTAGCCCTAAAGCTAAAGGCCCAACGGCAAACAGAAAAAACCCACTATAAAAGGCGCCTGCTCCTCCGAAAATTTTCTAGCTCCTTAACATCATAATAACATCACAGCGAGTATTTTCCTTACCAATTGGATAAAAAGTCTTCCAAGGCTGTTCAATTCATTCTCGTTAGTGTAGATTTAATCTCACAAGATCGTTACTGGGCACCCATAGCTGAGTTATACTCTGAAGCTCCGGGAATCAGTTTGATCTACATTTTTTTTTAGTTCTTAAAGTGCTATGCATTTCTATAAAAGATTGGTCTATCAATATAAATAAATAAAAAACCCTTTGATTCTTAACGAACGGCTACAGACCCACTGATCCGCTCAAATGCATTCTGCTTGACAATGTATTTCTTACCGTTGATAATAATGGTCTTGTTCGTCCATGATTGTTGAGATGGTAAAGACATTAAACACCGTTGAGCATATCTCAAAAACGACGAATGAGTTGGTGGAATGTATCCTGGATCCCATTTCTCATTAACAATCGCAGCATCAGAAGACCCGCTAATAAACGCTCGATCCATGCCAATTCTTGATGCATCGTTTTCGTCGTCATCGTCGTCGTGATCATCATCATCGTCGTCGTGATCATCATCATCGTCGTCGTCATCATCATCCACAGATTCGGCGTCAGAATCGTCGTGTTGATCGTCAACTGCCGCCACAGTTTCCGGTTCATTCACCGCTTGGGTATATGAAGATGCAATTGTTGAAGCTGGACAAAGTGAAGTAGCTGACCCAGTGGAATCCACCGGCGTGACTTCAGTGCCGATCGACAACCGCCGCGACGCACCAGAACTTGACGACAGTCGTCGTTCATGGTTACTGTTATGAACAGAATGCGAAGGGAAGCTTCGACTGGAGATGGAACTGAAGAATTTGGTTAATTGATGCAGTTTTGGCCCTGGCCGGTATTGCTGGTACACATGAGGAGGATGTTCTGGCGGCGGGGCGTGAATAGTATGCCGTCGTGATGCAGGAGTTGAGGCTGAGGTTGAGGTTGAAGTTGGAGTCTCGGTTGCAGTAGTAGCCGGGGTGGTGGATCCAGTACGTCGTCTTCGTCGTCCATGACGTCGTGGGATGGATCGATACTTTGGCAAGCGCCGTTCCTCCAATGGCAAAGCGAGATCAATAGCCATCTGTAGAACGTTAATCCACACAATACAATCCTCTTGCGAAGAGCATTCAAACAAAAACTGTTCAGATTCCGCTCGCACTCGAATCACATGCGGTCTCTTGATATAATCCACCGCAACTCCAATCTCGGCATACTGTAGCGTGTAAGACCTCATCAACTGACCGGTGGTATACGGGCGGCCGTTAGAATCGGAATCACCTCCTCGTTTCTTCAAAGCTCGATATATATTCAACTGGGTGTTATTAAGCTCCACATGAACCGCATTCCAAGATCGTTGTGGTGCCGGTGTAAATGGCGATACCATCTCAGCCTTCCGCAGCAACAACGACTCTTTGACAATCGATGGGGTATATCCAGGCAGTTTTTCCTGTCCTTCTTCATCTCTAGGCAGGATCGGATACCGTGGTGCTAATGGAGCCAACAAGTTGTAATCTGGTGGATCTGACGTTTTGGATCTAGATGATCCATGAGCTCGTTGGTGTCGAGTAGGATACCGATGATGGAACAAGTAATGCGCACCAGATAGTTCAGCTTCTTCCAAGCATAATGTCGCTAGTAATGTCGCTGAATCAGAGTCTAAGCCATCTAGTTGTAGCGACTTGTCGGTGAGATCTGGCGCTGATAAGCATCGTTCGAATGAACTATTGTCGATTTGACTATACAGCGGCCGTAAAACTTCTGAAGTTGATCTTAATCTACTTGACAGTGCCATTTGGAAATGGTTGTTGTATATGTTTTGATGTCAAAATGAAAAAAAAAAAACTGAAAAAAGTGGGGAAGTTTAACAGATTTAATATGTGTGAGAACAAAAAAGAGGGGGAGATATGTTAATTAGGTAAGAACATCAAATACAACCCATGAGAGAAAAAGAGAGGCTAACAATCGTATTTTTATACCACCATTGTTTCTTTTTCAGCAGGCTATGCATGCGAATAGTGTAATTGTGCATATGAGAGTGTAAATCACTGTTTAACTTTAATTTACTTTTTTCCTGTAGTTCTGCTGAGTTTAAACCAAAGTCTATCGAGATTTTTTCAAGTTAAAGATCGCTAGAGTTTCGCCAGACTCTATCTTTATAGCTGATAAAGCGACCAGAAGAGTTTGCACACCCTGAAATTGGCAATCTAGACATCCAAGACTAGCTCGATTCGGAGGTTTAATTTCGCCGTTTAATGTTTTTTGTTTGTTCCGCAAATTCGCCACAACACAAACGGTTTTGACTCAAGTGTGTATCTTCACTAGAGACCTAACACTACGCTACTTGTTGCGCTGAAACAGAGACATTTTTAAGCGGGTTATTTATTTAAGGTTACTCAAGACCGGTCGCGGTCCGAACGAACGGCCGGGCCATGACGATCTATCTTATATTCGATCTCTGTGATGTATACCTCTATAATAGATTCTGCAAACTATATATCATCTTTACAAAAATCAAACTCTATTCTTATAATCATCAAAATCAAACTCTATTCTTATAATCCCCACCTTACGATTCTAACCCACGATCAGCGGATCTATTTCATGCCAGAAAATCATGTGGCTGGACACAGCAGCACGCAGCACGCATTATGCGAGAGAGAGCGCTCATCCATCCCTCACGGCGCATTCTTAACATCAGGGTAAACGCTTAAAGCGATTAAACACAACGGATATATGCGAATATTATGCCTTAAAATCTGTCCAGCTATCGTACAGTACCCCTATCGAATCAACCCATCCATCTTCATCGTCTCGACCAAGTCGGCATCATTTTCACCAAGTTGGGCTTCACCCTCACCAGTCAGCACGGCCCTTTTCACCACGGCCTCCCTTTTCAACCTTGCCAGCTCGGCATCAGCCAACGCTTGGATGTTGGACGCATTTGTATAAAACACTCTAGCATTTTTCCTCAGCGTATCCCTGTTTTTGGCTGCGGCTGCATGGTCCTGGAGGTTGGATCGGTGCCATTCAACGTCGCCCTTTGCAATCCACAACCTGCTTTTATCAGAAGCTGAAGCGGACGACGTGGCAGCATCATCCACGCCACGTTGCAACACTTTGCTCGCGTGACTATAGGCACTCCATGCCAACGACGACGACAGATTGGCTGCCAGATCCATGTAAGCGTCAGCTTGGGCCATGTACCGTGCGGCACTTTCAGGCAGCCATGGCTGCTCCCATACTTGAGTCAGCTCCTCAATCGACCCGGCCATGGTACTGGCATTTTGCCCCACCGCTAATCGCGCTTCGTCGATTGGTTCCTGCGGCAAATCGTATTTTTGGATCAACAGTAATATCCGGTCTGTTATCCATTGGGATTTCTTTTGTGCGCTGGGATTATCGTCAAGCTCTATTAACAAGCTCAAGCATTGTAAAAAAGTCGTGCAGGTGTCTAGCACTGCAGTCGGTCCAAAATTAAACGTCGATTCTGCTCCTTCATCCTCTTCTTCTCCATTATTTTTCATATCCATGTCCTTTTCACTCTGTGATCCTTGATATTGGCCTTGGTCTTGATCTTGGCCTTGGTCTTGATCCAGATCCAGATCCAACTCACCCAATTGATCAATCTGCCGCTGCAAAACTTTATCAAACACCTGCCACGCTTCCATAAACCACTTGATATCCTCGTGAAACTCGCCAGCTTCTGATAAAACCTGAGCGTAATTATACAACAAGTCGATTTGACAGTGGTCTGGACCACCACTTTCGGCAACCGCTTGTTCATGATTCGACCCAATTGTATCTATATTTGCAATCAACCCGGGGTCTTCTGGTTCAATACTGTCTGAAATTTCCTTGAATATCTTTGGTTTGACCACTTTGGTGTATACAACGAATTGCATCCGCGCCATGTTATAAGCTGCATCATCACGCACTTGCTTGTCCTCAGCGGTGGTTGACTTTTCAATCGCAGTTTGATAGTATCGATACGCACGCTGATAAAACCGGACTCCTTTGGCAACATCCCCGGATGAGATCCATCGGTCGCCTGAATCTTCTTCAGCGGTGCCAGTTTCTAGAAAATCAGAGCATGTAACAGGTTGTGGTATCTGCTGCTTTTTCTTTGGTCTCGGCCGGATCATGGTCGAAGGTGGTGATGTATGTTGGGAATATTTGAGATGAAAGGAAAAATTATAAACTGTAGAAATATTAATACCGATTTACACAAAAACTTGAACAAAAAATAAATGAAAGAAAAATACTAAATAGAAATGAAAAACAACAAAAAAATGAAAAACAAAAAACAAAAAAACAAAAAAACAAAAAAAACAGCAGTGTCTTGTATCAAACAAACTCAAGAGTTGGCTTATTTCTTACCCTTCTTCTTGTTCTTCTTCTTGTTGTTACTCTTCTTCTTGGTACTACCATTCTTTACAGAATCAGTAGATGGCTTTGGAATAACATTCTTTTCAGTCGACTCTTCAGCTTGTTCACCGGCTTCATCAGATGCGTCTTCTTCAACAGCAGCAGCGACAGCGGCTGGTGTTTCTTCTGAAACCTTTGTGGATTCTTCAACAGCTGGAACTTCGGCCTTGGCTTGTTCAATTGCCTCCTGTGTTGATTCGGCAGCCTTGGTTGGTTCCTCCGTTGGTACGACTGGTTCGTCGACCTTTGGTGCTGATTTTTCCGGTTTTGATACTTCTGGAACAACCGGCTCTTGAACAATTGGAACTTGTTGGATTGGTTCTGAAGCCTTTGGTTCTTCCTTAGCTGGCTCGGAAACTGGTTCTGAAACCGTTGGTTCTTCCTTGGCTGGTTCTGTAACCTTTGGCTCTTCAACAACCGCTGGAGTGTCCTTTACTGGTTCTTCAGCCTTTGGTGCTTCCTTTGGCTCATCCTTTGGCGCTTGGGCCGGCTCTGCGGCTGCGGCTGCAGCTGCTGGTACAGTCTCTGGTTGAGACGATTCCTCTACCACCTCCTTGGCAGCTTGTTCTTCCGTAACAGGTTCACCTTCCTTTGCAACCTCCTCATCTTCAGCTTCCTTAGTGGCAGCAACAGCAGACACATTCGCGTCACCCTCCGCTTGTTCCTTTACAGCAGTAGCTTTTGATTGGACAGGACCAGTGCCCCCAGCGGCAACCCCAGCAAATTCACTACTAGAAGTATCAATAGTTTCATTATTCACATGCTTGTTCAACCAGGTCAACAAATCAGCAATATACTTTTCTTGATATTCCTTGATTTCGTTGTGCATTTCATGATAAGCATGTTCATATTCCAACATTGTCTTATCTTGAACCTTCAACAAAGAGTAAAACTTTCTAACTGGAGTAATGTCACAAATCAAGTCATCACCAGGATGGCAAACCAATACCGGCTTGTCAACAAATTTGCCAACGAACACAGAATTGATCAATCGTTTACCTCGAATAAGCGAATCGTTCATCATTTCCAATGAACCATAATCCTTTCGCAATGGATCGTTTTTCATTGCAGTGGTTTTTTCAGCATCATGCGTGATCTTATTCTTGTCGACATCAAACGACTGTCGCATTTTTGGAGCAAATTTAACCACCAATTGCAACAACCCCTTCATGATTCGGTTTGGAGTGACATGTGGATGTGGTTCAATAAACGGAGATTCAGCAACAAACCCTGCAATCTTTTCCCGATGAGTCCCTTTAACAGCATAATTCAACACAACGCCACCACCCATGGAATGGCCATACAAATACAATTTCCCTTCATAGTCTTCTAGCAAAGACTCGATGATTTTATCCAAGTCGTTGAAGACGTAATATTCACTAGTGATACCGTAATCCTTTTTGGAAGTAGAAGTTTCACCAAACCCCCGTTGGTCAAATGAAACCACTTCAAACCCTGCTTCGGTCAACGAAACCGCCAAATCTTGGAAAGTTGCAGTGTGGTCGGCATATCCTGGAATTAAAAGAATTTTGGCTTTTGTAGATTCAGATGATGATGGCTGTAATGAGCGGTTAGCATTTTCAAAATTATCTTTTTTTTTGTTTGTTTGTTTGTTTGTTTATATTAAAAACATACCCATGTTCGAACCTGCAAGTTCAGCCCTTCAACTTCAAAAGAAGATTTATTTCCAGTCGACATTTTATTTTCTTCTATCGATTACTGGTATAGATTGTACAAAAAAAAAAAAAAAATAGGATCGAATTGGAATAAGGAGATATAAAAAAAATTCAATGAACGACTTGAAGTGAATGTTAAGGAAAAAAAGTTGAAACACTAAAAAAAAAGCACACTTTAAAAAAACACACACACTGGTTCGATCGACTCTCCCGAGGAATACTTGGCCAATGAGTGCGCGCACGCGAGCTTTAAATGGAAGTTTGGGGAAGGAATTAACCTTTTAAGGAGGTAAACGATCACAAGGGGAAGAAGTAATGATTCGGAGGTATATGAATTACGCACAGGCTGTACTGAGATATACACACCTGTTTCCATCATCGGATTGCTTTATCCATCCCACTGAATTGACGGGAGAGTTCCACCACTTGCCATGGTAAAGCTCGGAAGATTGGGATCGCATTGGAATATAATGGCATTTTCAATTCCCCAACTTGACCTTGTTTCATTGCTCGAATGATTCTGTCTGCTACCCCTTTCGGCTTCAACACTGGCGCAAGAATTGATGGACTTTTGACGTCTCGGAAAAGCGGAGTTTCCATCTGTCCTGGGCATATCAAAAGAGTCTTCACACCAGATTGAATTTGGCTGGGAGATCCCAACTCATATGTCAATGCTTCATGTAATGCTATCATTCCAGCTTTTGAAGCTCCATATGCACTGAGGTTGGCTGGGCACATGTACCCTAGAACCGAAGCCACCGAGATGATATACCCACGTTTCTGCTGGATCATTGTCGGTAGAAAAGTCTTGAGAGTGATAAAACTAGAGTATAAATTGACTTTGAGGACATGGTCGATTTCTTCATAACTCAGGTCGAGAATTGATTTGCCAGTGGTGATACCAGCATTGTTGATTAATACAGTTACTGCACCATGTTGGGATTCAATTTGTGTTGCGGCTTGTTCGACTTGGGCCACATTGGTTGTATCACACTGGTAGTAGTAGACTCCAGGGACTTTACTGTCGTCAGATGGAATGACAAGATCTAGAACGATAATTGCGGCTTGGTGGCTTGCGACAAGGTTTTTGGCGAGCTCGGCGCCTAATCCTCCTGCTCCGCCAGTGATGACTACGATGTCTTTGGGATCCAGTTTGGTGAATCCGGGTACTTGTTGAAGGAGAAACAACCGAAGTAGATGTGCGGATTGTCTGATGAGTAGGTACAGGGAAAGCGCACTGCCAGTCATGATTTGTGTAGCGATAGCGATAAAAGCGATGGATTGGTGCGGCAAATTGAGCGGGTTTGGATCACCAAGAAAAACCCCAGGTGCGGGTTGGTGATGGGATGCGCGCGGCGGGATGATCGCGTGATGGGATGTACGCGCTATAAGGACTGGGAATTACACGTACGGTTTTAGGTATTTAGTGTGGAAGATGAAATACGATCCGGTTTAAGGTATTTATTATTTAATTGTTTGTTTGTTTGTTTTTTTCTTTTCATGTCGGCTAGATTCCATCTGGAGATTGAAATGCGGCGGGTCGACCCCCGATCGAATTCATCAACAAACAACCTGGTGTGGTTGTCAAGGGCGACCGAGCCAGTGGTCTGTGGCTGTAGCAAAGCAACTCCCAAAACAGACCTGCACCACCACTTTTTTTGCTTTGTTTATCACCTCAACCTCCAGTATTCATCACCAGCGCTAATAAAATTGCTTACACAACCATGGAATCGATGGATACATCGGCGGATCCGCCTCCTCATACGGTGAGGATTAAGCGAAAGAGGGATGAAGCCCCATTGAGTGCATTGTGTAGGTGTGGATGAATGAATGAATGAATGAATGAACGAACGAATGACGAGCTAACGATCTCTAGTGATGGAAGAACGCAAAATGCCAAAGAAATCAAAAAAGAATGGATACGGTATGACTTGGGGGGTTTTTATTCAAGCAGAGAAATGCTAATAATGGGAACAGTTTTCAAATTGGCCGGCACTTTTGAACAGGAACCAGCGATCAACGCCAACGTACTCCTCGAATCCGAGCCGAACAAATCACGAATCTTCCGGCTTCCTCGCTCGAAACGGAAAAAGTCAACTACTGAAACCGGGGAGAATGAGGTCGACGTACCTCATGAAGACCCGGAGGTGGCCCAGTCGTTGACAGATATGGTTCAATCGTATCTCCAAGAGGGCCACCCTCCGTCGTCCTCACCACTGCAGCAAGCCAAAACTCCAATCGACAGTACCGAGAGCGCAGCAACACTAGACGACGATACAACAATCGGTACAAACACGTCCGGCCCAATAATCCCGGATACAACCACCACTGACGCCGAGATTGAAGATTACGTCTATGATATTTATTACCGAGAAAAGGTCTCTGACTTTGCCGCCATGCTTGACAAGTCAAGTGTTGGGTTAATGTAAGCAGATGAAACACACACCAGAATATATTTATTTTTTTTGATCTCCAAGTTCCTATTTATTAACACTAAATTCACTAGTATGATTGACTCCGATGACGACCTAGTTGGGCTGGACTCTGACGATGGCCGGTTCTCCGACGACGAGGACTCCAATGCTGAGGATTTTTACAAGAACGACTACCCCGACGAGGAGTATGAGGATAATGAGGAGGAGTTCTACCATGCCAGCGGCACGGGATCCGAAGACGAAGAAGAGCTGCGGTTCAAGGACTCTGAACTGCCCGACGAGATCCGTGAGGGGAGGCTGTACATGGGAGACATGCGGAATCAGGACGACGAAGACGATTATAACGACTATGACAATGATTCCGAGGGTGGGAGCATGAACAACCACTCGCCGAAAGGAATGGAAGCCGAGTGGAGTGAGGATGAAGACGCCGAACATTACCGAGACCGGTTGCTTGGGGGATTGGAAAATAGGTTGAACAAGATGGATATGGAGTAAGATAGATTATGAAAAAATTGGAGTAATTAAAAAAAGAAAAAAAAAAAAAAGAAGAAAAAAAATTGCGGCGCGTGCGGCTCACTGTGCCATTCGGTTTGTAAACTGCATATATCCAGCCTGACCCTGGGCCAGGGCCAGTACCATATATTGCTCATGCTGGGACGGCATATTCTGCGTCTGTTCCACCTGCTGCTGCCCTAATTCCCGCTGTTTCCGTTCCCGTTGCGCTTTCATCACCGCGGCCGTCTGGCCCTTTTTTCGGCCGCGTTTTTTCAGCGGTGGTTTGTCCGCGGGCGGCGGTTTCTTGGGACCTTGAGTTGGTTTCCCAGCGCGATTAGGTGTTTGTTTCTGTGGTTTTGCCGTTGCTGTTGCTGTTGCCTTCGCCTGCGACGACTTCTTTGTCTTCTTGGGCCGCAGCCGCTCGCCGCGCCGCACCCTATCCCAATCCACACCAGAATAATCCAACTCACTGAACGACACGTACAGTTTGGTCGGGGCGACTCTCGCGGCGGAGTACTCCGGCTTGTACATGCGTGTTGGACAGGCTGATGCGTACTCCGGGCTGTGGGTTTTTGTGGATGTCGGAGCAGCAACATCCTTCGCACCATTCTTCACTGCCGTCGGTTTCATAACCGGGAACAACGCTCGATGGAGCCCGAAACAACACGAACATGGACGGGTGATATAGTTATAATGCCAATGCTCCAACAGCGTTTTGTTATCGCCTCGGAACACGCTATCCAGAGCGCCGTCCTTCTCCACGACCTCAACCACGGCCTCCATCCGTTGCAAGGCCCGCTTCATCTGCCTGGCTTCCACCACCGAAGCTGACGCCCACCTCCAGTCGTCGTTGTGGTCTTCATTGCAGTGGTCGAGACTCGTGGCCACATGCATATCCACCCCATCCAGTGCAATACTCAACGGTAGCATCCGATGCGGTACGGCCCAGTCCAGCATCCGTTCTACCGCCGCCTCCTCCGGTGTCAACCCAATCCGCATGAATGCCGGCTTCCGGGCTGGTGTATACTCATTTTCAACGCTACGTACATAATCTGGTACCATAGTTTGCAATACATTAATAATTTATCAAAAGAAAGTGGGGAGGTAGTTTGTGGTATCTTGGCTGTTGATAGAAGGGTTTGCTTGATCAAGGTATGAAATAACTGACCAAAAAAAAATTATATAAATTCTTTCGAAATCAAAAAAAAAAAAAAAAAAAAAAAAAAAAAAAACGGTCACACGCATCGCATTATATACAAACGCTACACCAAAACATACCACAATCCCAGATACAGCAACTAGTATGGTTCGTGAGGTCATAAAGTTTTATGCTTTCTCCTGCCTCCCTTTTTGGAAACATTGTTCTTGTAGTGGTTGCCTAATTTGGGAGCCCACACGCTTGGATAAATGAGCCGCACAAGGCATATGCATAAGAAAAAAAAACCCTATTGAAAATAAATACAAACCATTTTTCTACTCCAATGTGACATAATTACAAGGAAACAACCCCAACCGTCCATCCTCCATCTCTCCGAACCACCACATATGATCAACCTCGTCGCCATGGTCCAGCACGCGGATCCTATCGCCGGGTCTAAACGCCACGTCGCCTGGTGCATCGCCCAAAAACACGTACAATGCGGTGGCGTATTCGTCCGACTCGGATTTGGCCCGGATTGCGTATGGAGACAGGTTTGCATCCCCGGGAGTGCTCATCAAACTCAAGAGATCAGCATCGTCGGCAGGAATAGCCACTCGCGACGCGCGTGGTGACAACGCTCGTGCTGACGACGAAGACAAGGCCCTCACTCGAGTGATGGTCGACACGTCAGAGTAATCAGCTAGACTGTTGGTGATCGGTGAATGGTGTGAGGGGAACGCAGACATGGGCATATGGCTGGAAAACGACGATGTGGACGAACCGGACCGACGGCTTCCAGCATGGCTTCCAGAATGGTAATGCGGCGGCGGCGGCGGTGATGCTACTGGGCCACTGCCGCCTGTTGTAGACGGTGACCGAGACATTCCAGATCCTGCAAGAATCTCCGCTTCAGACCTGAACATGCCATGCGATGAAGAAAACTGGATATTTGTAACCTTTGGATGCTTCATTCTTTGCATTGCCTTTTGAGCAAACTCCGAACTCCTATCCTTGGTACTCCCTAGTGCCTCCTTCATCTTTTCCCTCTTCTTTTTCGACGGCATGTCCATAGAATACTTGACAGTCTCCCCGTCTCTCACAGTCCTCAATCCTTGTTCAGTCTGCGGCTGGATGTTTATAAACCTCGTTTCCCAGTCATCCAACACCACCTCGTACTCATAAACAGATCCGTTCGACCCGGATGACAGCAACCCTTGCGACTGCGAATAGTTGTAGAGTTCAGCTTTGAAAATCTCAAACACCTTGAACTGCGCATAGTACATGGTCGAGCTCATTGGGTTCAAAAATTCCGACATCAACGTCAACACATTCGGGATGATTTCTTTACATTTTGCATCCTGAGCATGGAAAATCTCCATTGCTTGGTCCAATTCTGCCTCTTGTTTGGTCAAATGCTGTTGTTCTTTTTCCGTCAACTCGTGCTTTTTGGTCATCTTTTCCACTATATTATTGAACCGATCAAAATCCATCTTTTTATGCTCTCTTTTCGTCAACGCCTTTTGAACAGATTCAACACATTCTTTGGCGCTTTTACATTTCTCAACAAACGACTTGTCCAAATGATCCAGCACTGGAATAACCTGGTCTTGAATCCTTTCAAAAGTCTGATCCAACAACTTTACCGCTTGGATCAACGACTCGGGAGTCTCTTGGACACTTTTGTAAAGATTCTCCTCCAAAATCGGTTCATAAATCTGGGAAAATATCTTGATCATTCTTTCCTGACTAGAACAAATCTCTCTCCATGCCTTTGTAAACCTTTTTGCCTCCCCTACCATCAAATCCAACGCGGCTTCTGCGGTAGTGAAATCTTTTGTCCATTCAATGATTATGCGATCTTCAGACGATTTGTTCCCGACAAAGCGGTGAGGCGCCCTAGCGATGGCCTTTCTCGCACCTTTCATCTTGAATGAAGAGATAACAGGTCTGGCTACGTATGTTAAAACTCGAGCGGTTTTAAAAAAAAACAAAAAGTCAGTTGATTTAACTTCCAAGCGCGGCCGGCCGCATCGTCTATCCGCCATGTTCCGGTTCCCTTTTTTTTTTTTTTTTTTTTTTTTTAATATGGGTTGCCATGACGACGTATTAAGTGCTATGGCCGCGCGAGAAAAACCAGCCTTTTTTACCTACTAATATTTAAAACTTTTTTTTTTTTTCCCTACATCATTATCAGGCACAGCAAACGACACGAAGAGTTATGGACAACATGGCAAGTTTAGGTAGTGATCTACCCAGAAAACGCACAGCCAAACAGCAGCTCTCAGATTTAGATGGAGAACTGATTTCGGAATTTAAAACAGCAGCATGTGCAGTTACACAGTTGTTCAAACTAAGTGGAGCAAGAACTACTGTTGCAAAGAATGAAGGGTATTCAGAAGCGATTCAGGATTTATTAACAGCATTAAATGATACAAATGGGCAGTTGGATGTGGTTGAATGGGCATTGAAAAAGAAGGAGGAGTTGGATGGTGCAGCGACAGCGGCAACAGCAACGGCAACCGCAATAGCAACAAATCAGACGACAGCCAGTGGTGACGATTCAAAGGATATCCCAGAACAAGAAGGAAGAGATACGTCGGTACGACCATTTACTTTTACTTCACAGCCGTTTATTTCCGACACGATAAATGAAGAGGATGACGAGGGTGGTGATGGTGGCTTTGAACTTTCATTAAACGACGATTCTGTTGGTGCAAAGAGAAAAGCCCCATGGATTAGCAAGATTGAAAAGCGACGTCGACATGAATAAACCAACCTTAATGACAAGCATTGATGACCCTCCTTTACCTTTTTTTTTTTAATGTATTATATTATTTTGTCATGAGAATAGATCTGTTGTATTGCATAAGTTAAATGAATTCCATTGAACCGAACACACGTAAATTGCCAAAAATTGCCAAAAATTGTCAAAAATAATACAGTTATTAATTTTCTTATAAATATTTCAACCAAAAGGGTTTATTACATAAAGTTATCTAGTACTCATGAACTTTCATCTTCAAATAAATTTGGGCATTTCAACTGGTCGTCATACCCCATAATATGCACATTAATCCATTCTTCGGCTTGGAACCGTTGGCCACAAGTACAGCAGCCAAATGCTTGCAACTTGGACTTGAGATCTTTAAACCCTCTTACTCTCGGGTCATCAAAGATAAAATGTCCATGTAATAAATGCTTTTTGAAATCATATGGCCGGTTAAACTGCCCTCGTTTATGACTGCAATGGTTTCGAGGAAATGGACATGAAAATCTCGCTTGATCTTCATGAGTTCTCATATGACGTGGTAAATCTCGACGGAAATATTTGTGACAAACCTCACATCTATAGCGTTTTTCTCCATCTGAAGATGATGCTCTCTTTTTCCGTTTTAGAGACCCCGGTGAGACTGGCTCGGACGAGTCAGCCGCACACCCAGCGCCACCTGTCACGTGAGAATGGGAATGGGAATGCGCGGGTAAAATTGATGAAGCTCTAGATCCATCGGAAGTGACCGATTCTGCAATGCTATGATTTATCGAGAAATCTTGGACAGAATGAGATGCTGAAGGACCACCAAATTCAATTAACGACGGCGAATAAGGTGGTTGAGATGACGATGCAGGAGTTGGTGTGGCAGTAGCAGAATAAGTAGTTGGGACAGGAGTGTTCATATAGTGGTGTGGCTGTGGTGGTTGATGATAAACATCATTATCGGTAGGAGATGCATGCCAGTTTGCACTTGAACTTGGTTCCGTCCAGAAAGTGTCAAAGGAAAGACCAGATGTGGTAGTTCCCGATGCAGATGCAGATGCAGCGGAAGGAATAGATGGTGCAGCGGGAGCCGCTGTTCCGGGAGCAGAAGTAGATGCAGTATTCGGTGCAGCTGTGGAAGCAATTACCGAGGAATCGGCAATAAAACTTGGTGAAGAATCTTCTAGGTAGTAGGAGTTTGTTGGGTCATCCAATCTGTCAATGGAGTGATGATGATGATGGTAATGTTGTTGTTGTGGTTGCTGCTGCTGTTGTTGCTGCTGCTGTTGTTGCTGCTGTGGCGCTTGTGACGATAAAGAGGCAGATGGTTCATAATCATACAACTGTGGGAAAGAAATTGGATCTTGTGGATTAGAAGCAGGTATCAGATCAGATGAAGGACCAGAACCCGGACCATGTCCACTAGGATAGACTGGATATTGATACTGAACTTGATACATTTCTCCTCCAACCAAAGGCTGTTGCCGAGGCAGATATTGATCGTAGCAATCACTAAATCCTGTTGCTGTGGTGGTGTTTGAGTTGTTATTGCTGATACGACTGGAGGTGTTGTCGTCTGTAGAATGAGACATGAACCGTGGAACTGTCGAATCGAGGTGTTGATAATTGTTTAGTAGAAATAAGCCGTCGCTCATGAGCCAGTTTTTTTTTTTGGTGTTTAAAACGGTTGGTGATAGTTTTGGTGGACTAGTTGGTTTGAAGGAACTTTTTATTTCTTTCCTGACTTCTATTTTCCCCTGCAAAGAAAGGAGAATGAGAATGGAAGTTTAATAAAAGAGTTTTGATAGAAAAAAAACAAAAAAAAATGTGGCGAGAGATTTTGTATGTGTGTGTTTTTTTTTTTTATAATTAAGCTTCCAGATTTAGATCCCCTGTTGATATGGTATAGATAGAAGCTTATTCCAGGTCTGAGGGTAGTAGTGTGAGTAAAAGTGTGATATGGAGAAATAAAATAAAAAAGAAGAACAAGAAGAAGGATACAAAAAAGGGAAAACCCTTTGGTATTATATATATTTTACAAATATCGAACAATTGGAAAAGAAAAAAATTTTCTATTAAAAAACGAAAAAATAAGCTGCAGAACGAAGAATGGAAAAGCAAACATTAATTAGAACGGCTTTTTGCCCTTCGCGTCGTTTAGCAAAAGGAAAAGCAAAAGCTTCCATGCATCGAAGAAGAATCCGATAATGCGCGGGAAAGGAAAATTTTTTATGGCACTAAAAATAACAAAAGAGACGCGTCGATCGAGAGGCTGGGACGAAGATGCAACGGCAACAAAAAAAAAAAAATAAAACCATATATATGACGCGCGCGCGGGATAGAAAAAAAAAAAAACATAAAAAACGTGACGTTAAAATATTCCAAATTCCGACCGTTTGCCGGCTGTGAGTGGGGGTGAAAACTGTTGGGAGTGGAGTTGGACTGAGCGAGCTGGGCCGGCGATTTCGCCCGGCTAAGAAGAAGAGAATGTGATTGGATCAGCGCTTCAAGGAGCCGAGGGATTTTTCGGACCGAAGTGGCACAGCAAACTGCGTTGCGCAGCTAGTGTACGACTGCTTATTCCAAACTTTTCCAAGCATATAATCATGCATGATAAAAAATATTCCATGCATTAACAATAGGCCGCACCCATGGGTCCAGTACTGTTTCATTGTTTATGGCAACTTCTGGAATAGGTTATCCGTGTGGGAGATCAATTGAGCATCGACGGATAACACCGGTAAGGATTGTATATTACAGATTTCCGTTGGATAGGCATATAATATATTTCTTGATAAGCCTAGGGTGGCTGAATAGAAAATCTTGTTTCTTTTGGAGATCTGAATCAAAAGTACCCTTTTTTTTACCTTTCCTTATTGTCTCATGCATCTTTCAAAAATCTTAAACAATGGGATATTGGTGCTTCCTTATGACATAAAAATTCCAAGGATTATTTTTGTCTGCCATGTTATATGTACATGCTTAGCTAATGTAGCAGCTAGCGTAGCTTATTGGGCTCTGCTGCTCAATTGACTTAATTAAGAGAGGCTCGGCACTAGGAAATAAACTCTAAAAATCATGGAAATATCTCCCAAGCCTTGCAGATTGAACTTTATAAGCAATATAATATCCTTATTGACCGAGCTTAACCGAGTCCTAAACAGCTAAGCCGCGGGCATGGGCTATGACGTCTACAATCCAAATCAGTAGACACTGCATGTCAAGATATATCTTCTGGAATTCCAAAATTTGTTCTACATGCCTTCCCCCTTATTCGGTGGGACAGACGAGACGTCTCATAACGTCACCATGTCTATGAGTTTACAAACGTAATTCATTCAGACAGGCCGCATCGGAAAGAGCTCATGCAGGAAATCACAGATCGCGTATTTCTCCCGCGCGGCCACGAATTTCCTTTCGTTAACAGACGTACAATTTCTGAACGATCGTTTTCCTTTTGCTTTCGTTTCCTCCCAGCCGATGTTCCGCGATCACGTTTTTTTTTTTATATTTTTTATTTATGTTGCCGGGACAACTACGTACTACTAGCAACATTCCTCTGTGCCGGGCCGGATTAGACTTTTCCTCTCTCCCAATTCCGTAACAAACAAACAATAGCCGAGATTTCCCACAGAAAGCGCAATCTAACAAGAAAGAATCACACGGTTAGATGCCGATCGAGTTGAGCTCAGTAACTGAAAGTGAGAACAAGGCCTTGTTTTCGTTTATTTTCCTAGTGATCGTTATAACCCAGGTAGAGAAAATAAAACAAACAGAGACAATCTAAACAAACAAAATTTTGACTTTTTAAACTTGCTATTTCCCTTCCCTTTCTTTCTTCTTCTTCTCTCTCTTTTTTACTCCTCCTTTTTAACCTTTTTTCTTTTCTTTCTTGGTTTACATTGAACTTGTCCATCTCCTTTTTTTCTGATATTGTGTATTTTGTGTCATTAAAAAAGTCCTTTATTCTTTTGACTTTTTTTTCTAACTACTTTTATTCTTGACAAACACTTTTTTTTTTTCTTTCTTTTCCCCTTATACCTGAACCATGGCGTTTAAATCCATTGTCACATCATTGACTTTGATATTCAATGCTGCGTAAGTTATCAAACAAGGTTTTTTTTATTTTATATATATTCATGATCGCTAATCTAACACTCTTCTAGGACGATTCTATTACTGTTCTTTATTATCCTTGGTGGGGCGTTTGACAAGTCTCCATTGAACCAATTCTACTTTTTTGAAGCAGATACATCTGGTATCTCTGGAGCCCCAAGCAAAACAAGATGGACTCTTTGGGGTTATTGTGGTGTCAAAGATGGCAAAAACTCCGACTGCTCTAAAAACAAACCGGCATTTGCTTTCCAACCAGATCAAACCTTTAGCAAGTCTGGTGTTCCAAGCGATATTGTTGAAAACCACTCGACTTATTACTACTTGACCCGATTTGCGTTTCCATTTTACTTGATTGGATTGTTTTTCACTGTTGTATCTTTTATCCTTGGGATTATGGCCTATTTCAGTCGATTGGGTGCTGCAATCTCTGCAGCCGTTTCATTTGTTGCGTTTTTGTTTGTTGCAGCAGCATCGGCTTTGATTACTGCTTGTTATGTCATGGCAAGAAGTGCCTGGAAGGATGAAAAGAAGGATTCCAGCTTGGGTGTTAAGTTGATGGCTTTTACTTGGACTTGTACTGCGTTGTTGTTATTGGTAATGATTGGATTCTGTATGGGATGGCATCGATCTACTACTCGAGAGGGTGCAGCTGTTGCAGGAGGAGCATTGGCTCCAACTTCATCGTATGAAAAGAGCAATCGAAAGAAGAGAGGGTTTTTCAATGTTGGACGACGGGATCAATATGATGATGAAGATGAATTTGTCCGTGGTGGTGAAACTGGTTCTCAAAACCCAGTGATTCAACCAGCATCGAGTTATGAACGAGGAGGTTCGCACGTTGTTTAAGACAATTGAGCAGACTGACTTTGGAAGAGTTCCGATTTACTACTACTACTATCTCTTTTTTTCTTTCTTTGTGACATTTTTTCTATTATTCCCTTTTTTTTTTTTTTCTTCTATTTATTCTTCTTTTTTTAATCCTCCTCTATTCTTTTTTTTTATTTTTATTTTTTGCTCTCTTTACACAAGTTTTTTCTTTCTTCTTGTGATCTCTATATAATACCATGTAATTTGAGACTGAAAGAGAAGCAATATCGACCTTATTATTACGGAATTGGAAAAAATAGTTTATAATAAAAAAAAAAAATTTAATACTTCAAAACAGTCTATCGGTTCTACTACAACTAGCCATCTAAACCCTGGGATGGGCTAAGCGAAACAATGATTCGATGCTGCTTGAAGTGCTGGGACTTTGACGTACGTCATCTCAGCCGGATACCTTCTTACCGTAAGACAGCATACGATTGATTCATTCGATGAACGCATAGAACACTGGGGCTGTCACTGCATGGAAATGCGGTAAAAAATAAACAACAACAATCAAAACGTCAAAACATCAAAACGTCAAAATGCCAAAAACATGTTGAGTATTATTCAAAGATTCAGCATCTAAAAAAAAAAAAAAAATAAAACCCCTCCCCTCAGATGTAAACAATCCCCCAATCCGCATCGGGTGTTTTCGCCATATATACCAAACAATTTCGATCCTCGATCGATTGAATTTCCTACCATGGTGGGTGGATGGAGATCGGGGAGACTTGGGACCGAGGTTCAAAAAAGAATAAATAATTATTTCTTTCTTTCTCATTGCTCATTGCTCAAGAATTCGGCCCGTGACTTTTCCAGAAAACGCAATATGCATCACGTCCTGCTTATGGCAGGTTGACGGGCAGGTCCATGAGCAACTTTTCTCTTCAGTCATACATTACTAAAAAAAAAAAAAAAAAAAAAAAAAGCGACTGCGCCTTGTCATGAATATCCCCGACGGAGAGTTGCCTAAGACTGATTATCACTTGGATGCGTAAATCTCAGCACGGCTGCATCAGAACCCACTCAACTGGAATTGGGACGATCAAAAGGATGAAAATTTTTTCTTTCTCTCCTCGCGCGCGCGTCTCTCTCCCAACCGAAATGTTTACCCCACTCAAAAAAAATATCCCAACATTATTTTGCACTAACTCCTAGGTCTTGCCTCCCCCGGGTACTCCGGCTTGTTTCCTAGGAGACAGCAGCCAAAAACCACACCACCCACCCAGGGTTTTCCTTTCTCCAAAGCAACCATTTAGACGCTAGTTTACCGTACCGTTAAAAATAAAAAAACCACCACCCGGTCCGTCCATTTACACACTCCCAATGAAATGGCTGGATTCTACATTTCTGTGTTTTTGCCACCTATAATTTATTAACAAACTTGACTTCTTCTTTATCACATCTGAATAAAGTAAAAAATGATGCACATTATTATACCGCGCTTTAATACCATTAATAAACTATAACTATTACTATTCATACAAACAAAATCAAAAGAACGAAGAAAGCAAATAAAAAACACATCAATACCCCATAATAATAATTAAAAAAAAAACCAAATAAAAAAGCATACTCATACTAACTCCACCCACTCACTCACTTTTTATCATGCAATCATAATCTTATCAATATCGCCCATTGGCAGCTGCAACTCCTCCATTACTCGCTGGAATCATCCCTCCATTACTTGACGTATTACTACCAGCACTACCATTGCGCGTTTTACTGCCAATGCTACCACCACCACTCGCAGCTGGAACTGCACCACCATTCACTCCTCCATTACTCGCAACAGTTTGATATTTCATTCCTCCTGTACTGCTACTCGTACTCCCGTTTGCACTCCTGCTTCGATCCTCTGGTGGTGATGTCAAGTTTCCTCCACTATTATTATTAGATCTCACCCCCAATGGATTCTTGGAATATGACAATCGGATTCCTCCTTTGACACTATTTGATAATCCAACTCCATACAAATCATTCAATGCAATCGAAGCAAAATTGGTGGTTGCAAATTCAACAAAACACATTGGGCCATTAGCCTTGGTTCGGAAACATAATCGTTTATATCCCGCTTGTTGTTCAAACAATTCCTTCAGCTCTTGCTCTTGAGTATCAGCTGGCAAATTCCCCACATAGAGTGTATTACATGGAGGATTCTGATCGGCTGGGTTTGCTGGAGGCATAACTCTTCCACCAGATGCAATCACTTGTTTGTTTGCAGCGTTATTTGTTGGATTGTATGGGACAACCAAGTTATCTGTTGCGGCGTTGGTGTATGAACGATTTTGTTGTTGCTGGTTCTGTTGTGGCTGCTGCTGCTGCTGTTGTGTCTGTTGAGGCTGCTGCTGCTGCTGCTGCTGCTGCTGCTGTTGAGACGGTTGAGGCTGCTGCTGTTGTAGTCGTCTCTTTTCCCATTCATTAGTAGCTGGAACTGGAGCAGGAACTGGTCCTGAACTTGTTGATGCTGAAGATGCCGAATTAGGTTGAGATGGTGCAGATGTAGCCTGCTGTTGATTTGAAGCAGTAGCTTGTGGACCAATAGGAGCAATATTACTGACTGATTGAGCTCTGCTATTGTCACCACTATTAGACCCGGATCTAACACCAGCATTTACATTTGCATGATCGAATCCATTAGAATCATCCAATAACAATGACGCGTCCATATAATGAGAAATGTCATTCAACGTTCCATCGTCATCCTGAATAAGCTTCTTGCCTCGAGATTCTTCAATCCCTGGAGTATATATGGTTTGCGGACTGGTTGGTGATCGAAAACTAGATGGTTCATAATCAAATGATTGTTGTTGCTGTTGCTGCTGCTGCTGTTGTTGTTGTTGTGGTCCTGCCGGAGGAGCTGGAGCTCCAGCTGGTTGACCTGGAGGCCCCGGAGGTCCTGGTGGCCCCGGAGGATTACCAAAAAACCTCGAACCTTGTCTACTCGACAACGGCTTTGCAGTCATTTGATGATGATTTGGTGGCGAAGTATTATTCGATTTTGTATACCCTCCAATCATCGCTGTTGCCAAAGTACAACTAGAAAACAAATCATCTCGATTATTCAACATTGAGGCAGCATACATTGCACTTTCATACCGTTCAAACACCACCAAACACGAACTAGCCTCGATTCTTTCAATATTCAAAATTTCCGAACTCAACGCCGTCAACAAATGAAGTTCATGCATAGACGTTGTTGCTGGGAACCCAGAGATCTTCAAAGAATATAGAGTTTGGTCATCGGTTGAAGGTAATCTTGAAACACCACTAGACGAATTTATACTTGATGGAGCATGAGCATGAATCGAAGAGGATACTGGAGGTAAAGATGCATTTGGAGGTCCTGATGGTTGAGTTGGAAAAAATGACGAGTTGTTATTGCTGTTGTTCCCAGGTATCGTGTTACCTTGAGACGATGTTGGAGTCGTTGTACCACCTGGACCAAATATAGGTCTAAAGGAATGGTGGTTTTGGTCGAGGTTTAAAGTTGATATGGTTGGTTTAGTGTTATCCATGTTTACTTTCGGAGGTAAAAATGCAGTCGTCATCTATGCCGTTTAATGCTGGATTGAAAAACAAGTATTAATACTCTGGTTTGTGCTTTGGTTGTTGTTCTTTTTTTATTGTCTTTTTGTTTTTGTTTTTTTCGTTCGAATGCTTTGAAATAAATAAGGTCTTTGGATGCAAATTTCAAAAGCCGAAAAAACTTCGAGACTTTTGGTTAGTGGAAAGAAAAAATAAAAGGTTGGTTTATAATGCGACCAAATAAAAAAAAGCCAAAAGAGCGAAAAAATTTAACAAGGTCGGTAATATAAGTTTTTTTTAGCGTGTGTCGTTGAAAAAAAAAAAAAAAAAGGTGTCGTTGATATTTGATCTTTCTTCTTAAAAGTGTCTGTTCCGTCGTGTTAAAGTCGTGATGGAAAAGAAAAAAGAAAAAAAAAAAAAAAAAAAAAAAAACCCAGAAAAAAAAAGTGATGATAGAAAAAAGTGGGAGAAGAAAAAAGTTTCGCTCGAACGTTCAGAAAAAAAAAAAAGTGGCGGAACAGCGTTAAACAAATCCAGTTTGGCTTTGCAACTCCCAACTCGGGTTTTTTGACGCATAAAAAACAACAGGAAAAGCACTGGATTCCTTGTTTGGCAGGTTTGACTTGGATGACTCGGACGCTTGCGCAGGCGCTGATTGGGAGGAAGGAGGGGGTGGCAAAAGAAAACCACACCAAAAAAGCAAATTTCACCTCTTTTGCAACACAAAACTGAAAATTTTTCCTGCTTCAATGCTTTTGGCTGCAGATTGGGATATCTCCGCGCGCGGCTCTTTCTTTTGAAAGGATTGTTTGGTTTGTAGCCCCTTGCCTTGTTTAGGGCTAAATAGCCAAAAGGACCATTTGCAGCAGCAGGAACCACACACCCCAGCCATCTGGATTTTGATTGGACCTGAGCGCGTTTTAATGCAAATCGACGCTTAACTCTATAGGCAAGTTCTACTGTCAACAGGGGGGCCGTAAAAACTGGGCATTTTTAATATTCCCCCCAAAACCAAAAAAAAAAATCTAAGGTTTTTTCTCCTCCCCGGGTTGGGTATTTAGTACTGCAGGGTCTCGGATCTTTGCCTTTTGAGAAGGTTAATACATGGTTGGAGGTATGGTGAAAAATAGTCTCAATGAGCAAAGAGAAAAATCTTCTGATGACGGTAGGGATGTACTGGTCCCTTTGGCAAATTATTTCCAGCTGTACATTTGTCTTTTGTAGTCTGGTTTTTTTTTTTTTTTTTTTAATGCATGACAAATATATTAATAATCCATCTTATTGGTTTAGGCTAGGCTGGGGTTGCCCTGCATTTTGAAACACCGTTTTTAGATCTGAACTATAAAAACGGATTTGGCAAACCACGACCATCAATCCATTGTGTCAATATCGGTAGACGGCTCCTACCTCCGCGATTGTTCTCCGAGATTAGATTAGATAGGCTTTTTTTTTTTTTTTGATTGAGCGGAATAAATAGAATTTTTGAATCAAGGCCACACCCCAGTTCCGTCACAAACCGGACACAATGAGCTCAATGGAGACAGAACAAACCTTTTCACCTGTCCTTTGCCTAAGCATTTTGAACAGTTGCCATCGCCACGATCTATCCAGTACTGAGATTTCCCGACATGGCGCATCAGGTTGAGGACCGGGTTGGTGTACTGGATTCTATGCGTGCCGAATTGTCGGAAACATTGCGTGCAGACTTTGTGTTTGTAGATGCCAGTGTTTTTGCATTTCAAACAGGTGTATCCTAGGGGGTATTTATACGGCGCTTTTATCTGAACGCTGGTGGTTTGTGACGATGGCGGTTCCGTCGGATGTGAAGACACCACCTCCGCTGTATCGTCCACAGGGAACGACTGCACTCTGACTTCACCGCCAGTCCCATCGTCGAGTTGGTTCTTGCCGTAGAAATAGTACGTTTGAGACTCGATTGTGTTTCGCAGCAATTCGGCCTTGTGACGTCCACCGCCATGGACGATTTCACGATGAAGGATATCATCGTGGTCTGTCTCGTAATGTTTAGCCTTCCCATTGACAAACAAAACTCGGTTTTTTGGTCGCGTGGATGAGTCTCTTGTTATTGTATAAGGGGGAGGCTGTTCATCGCCCATAATTGCAAATGATAAGATATATAGAATAGAATTGGAACGAAAAAAAAAAAAAGAGAGAGAGTTACAAAAAAACCACTCATCTGAGCAACCATTTATTCTTTTATATCATACCGTATCTCCACTTTTTACAGATCACCGGTTTACAACCGACTGGCGGAACCGGAAATCGGAAAACCGGACTAATTTAGACGCCGTTATCATAGCCGCATGCAACCACAAGCCCTATCGAAAATCAGTCTTACAAGCATTGTAATTGGTTAGGCCATTCACAAGCATTTTATTGAATCTTTTTCCCCACACCAGGTCTTGGCTGCAGAAATTGGTTCGTATTGGATCGGTCCTTCCAGAATTTGACCGTGGATGTTGGTGATAATACGGTTGCATCACATGCGAGTCTTCACTGACAGCACGAATTAACATATGGGCAGTATAATAGATTTCATTCACTTTCCCCCGGGTCGGTGGTTTGATCCATCTCATTTCCAGGTGATTCCATCTTCGTCACATTGTCGGAATCAATGCCTTCATCGTCTTCACCCTGCGATTGTGGTTCATCGTTTGGTTCGACTTCACTGTCTTCATCGTCGCGTTGGTGTCTTGCACCAGATGAAGATGCAGTTGCGCCACCTTGCAACCTTGCAATCTCCTTCTTTTTTGAGTCCAACAGCACTTTGAATTTATTCAACATGTCGGTTTCAAACTCCTTTTTCTCACGCACAAGCTGGTCCATATACTGCTGTTGCTGCAACAATCGGCCTTTTAACCGGGCCAAGGATCCAATTGCTTGTTGATTGCTTTCACTACTGGATTTGATCAGCCCCATCAACGTGTTTCCTTCTTCACCTTGCGCTTCCTCGTCGATTTCCATGTCGATTGTTCCAATTCTTTCCGACTCTCCACCGCTGCTGGTCTGCGTCACAATCAGCGGAATGTAATCGTCAGCATCCTCCAGATCCGTACTAACCGAGAACCGGTTATAGTAGTTTATATCTGAATGCTCGATAATCCCCAGTAACAGATACTTCAACACTCTCAGCCATTCATTCTGCCGATCCACTCGCATTGATTCTGCAGCAAACCCGACTAGTTTTTCGGCATTGGTATCTGCTACGTACCAAGTCACGCCATCCATGGTAGCTTTGATTCGGACAGAATCGCCAAATGGGTTGCCATCACTGCCATTTTCAACCGTTGTTTGGATGGCTACTGGTTGTCCAGATTCTGCGTTGGCTGTGAATACCCACATAATTGTTGGTGTGTGTGTGTGTGTGTGGGGGGGGAGAAAACCCTCCCTCAGCCGGCAACACAGTAGGAACCCGGATGAGATGCTTTGGGTTTATATCAGCGACATGACTGACAAACACTGATATTTGCAGGTTTCACCACTTCATATTGATGAAACAGTTTTAAAAATCCATCAAATTTATTCACCTGCGCTGGTTTTGCCAATTTTGCCAATTTTGTGGCTCAATGTGGAGCACGCCGCATAACCCAGAGTGGACAAGCGCCGGGTTCTGCATAAGCGTAATTGCAATACCAGGGCTAGGGTTAGGTTTTTCTAGCTTAAATAATTTTTTTTTTTCTTTCTGTTGAGTGTAATTTTTCATCCTCCTTATGACATCTATTGCAGTGATTTTAGCGCCACGGGTGGTCAAAGACCCGGTGTCAACCAAAGAGTACTACCATTGCAGCACTCCAGGGTGTATCTATCTGGCCGAATCATGGGGAGAATGTATCAACCATGTGAAGCATTACACCCACAACACGGTGGCTGTGACTTACGATGTCGATTGCAACCCAGAGGCTGGATGGGTTCCAGAGCAGTTGAAAGAGACTGCGATTCGGGTGGATAAACGGTATGGAATTGCAGTGTGTCATGCTTCTCAGATGATTTTGAACCAAAGTGAGATCACATTGCATTGTTTGGTTTGTCCGTATTGTCCGTCATCTGGTGTGGTGGTCAATGATCCAGCGATCCGTGACGACATTACAGCGGAGGTGTTGGCCAAGGAATTCAGCAATGCTGGAGAGTTGAAAGTTGCTGGTGTGACTGCGTCGATGCTGGGTCATGTGAGCTTGAACTTTGCCGTTTATGGTGTATCCACCAAGTTGCGGGTTCTATGTCGTGCGTGTTTCGATCTCCACAATACCATCACGACGGTCCCACCGGGCCAGGTGGATGACCATATGGAGAATTTGCATAACGAAGGCGGGATTGATTCCGTGTTGACTGAAGCAACTGGGTGTGTAGGCATGGTGTATCGTGGGATTGGCGATCCGGTGGATCTTGCTGGTGAAACAATCATCGGCGCACGGAAATTGGTGAGAGATGCTACCGTCCAGCAGACAACAATCCATTGGATGAAGGATAACCCTGATTTGCATCTGCTTGAGTCTCTGAGCGCATTCACCAAAGATGCAACCCCGACTGCCCAACCAATTGCACCTGCACCAAGTTCAGTCGAACCATTGGGCTCACTCGCCACGTACTACTTCCAATGGGCGTATAACGGGGCTCGCAACTACCCACTGGCGACTCGGCACCAGCTGGCGTATCCCGGAGTTGTCGGCCCGTTTTGCTTCCAGTCGACCATGTACAATGCTCGGCAGGTGTTTGTGAAGTTTGTCGCAGAGCTCTCTGCATTGTCAGGACCGCCATCGCCATCAGGACCAGGAGTCGAGGATCCGTGGGCAGTGGTCACCGACTGCCCACCGGTGCCTGGCCAGACCATCCATGAGCTGGAACAGTACCATCGTCATTTGGACGCGGTAGGGCCGGTCGATGACGACGTGCCGTACGTCAATTGGTACGACCTTGGGCCGTATAGCTCATCACCATCGCTGCAGCCATTGTACCCGGAAATCTCCACCACCATCACTCAAATGACGCGGGAAATGGGGCCGAAACTTGGATCATCCATCTCCACTCTCCACATGGCGTTGGTCGGGGCGTTGCTTGACGTTGACGGACAGGGCAGCAACCAGTCGTCGTCGACTTTATTCACTTGTATCCTCCAATTGCTGCATTCCAGCCCATCTATCGGACACACTTTGCGGTTCACCATTTTCAGTCTCCGGCTCGTGTGCCTGCTCTCCGGTCCATCTGCCGACCCACCGGCGCTGCAGAACCTCGTGGAAATGTTCCGCGTGTGCATCCCGCGGCCATCTCAACCACGTCTGGCACACGATGCAGCCGGGCTGGCCAAGTTGCGAGCGGTGATTCTCCGTGGGATTAATACTTTGGTGCTGCAGGACCCGACCGATTCCATCGCCCGCAGAATCGCGCCGCACCAGGTCCACGAGCTGCTCTACCGATGCGCCAGCCTCGAGCGGCTCACCGCGGCGTACACCCTGTTGTGTGGCGCGACCGACTGCGCGGCGCGGTTGATCGAGGTTGTCCACCCGATTGTTACGGATTTGCAGCCCGGTGTTCAAGTCAATGGGTTGCATACTTGTACCACCCCGTTGGACGCCGTGGCCACGTTGTATGTTATCTCGCCCAGGTTTTTCACCCAGAGAATCAGCCTCAAGCTGTTCCTCTAGTTTTATCATCAAAAAAGTAGCAACGTGTTATTATAATTATCTCTAGCAATATTGAATATTGAAAATTTAGAATTTAAAAGTTAAAAGTTAAAAGTTAAAAGTTTTTTACAACCCCACGCGGAACGAAAAGTTGGTTCGACACAATGGACAGCTACTCGAGCTCGCAGACTTGAACCATTTATACAAACAATTGGCATGGAACTTGTTCTTGCAAGTGGTGCAAGTTTTTGTCGGCAGCGAGTGATCTTGATGCAGAATGGAATAACAGATAGCACATTCCACCACACCTTCGAAATGCAAAGACACATTACGCTTGAACAGCTCCAAAGTGTCCAAAATAGTGCCGTTTTGCGACGTTCCAATGGCCTGTGAAGCTAGCAACCACGCCCGCCATTGCCGTTCCCGCACTCCAATCCGCTTGATCCCCTCCACCTGGATATCCTTCAACGGGTACAACGACGGCATGCGCACGGCAATCTCCATCGTCTGGTCGTCCACTGTATACTGCGCCTTGACTTCCTTCAACGGGCGCGAGATCTTGGCGTTCATTTTATCATCAATCAACCCAGTGCCCACCGCCTTCAACATGCCATCGACACTATCCAGCTCATCATTAATAATCACCGGAGTGATATACTTTTCAGTGAACCGCTCCACAGCAATACTGGTCTGCCGTTTCTTGATCCCCAGGTACCAGTTCTTGACCAGCGACCCGGTATACAACAACGCCACATAATACAAATGCAGAGTCAACGCGTCGATTTCCTCACCAGCAGTTTCAAACAGTGGCTGCGAGTCCGTCCCGTAGCTCTTGATATACTCCTCGACATTCTTCCTACCAACACGCTCCAACACCGCGGCCAAATCCCCAGACAGAATCCGCTCGCTGATAAACGTCAGAACCATCTCCAAATGCCCGCCTTCCTTCAACTCGTCGATATACACCTTCCGCAGATCATACGTCGCCTGTCCAAAATGGTCATAAATCAACATCCATGACCACAAATACCGCGTGATTTCGTAACCCGGAGCGCCACGCACCGGAGTCTCCAGCAACAACGACACCAATTCCACCGGTAATGCAAACTGCAGCGCCGCAGCATCCGTATCCTCGTCATCACCACAGCTAACAATCTCATTATCGGCTTCCTGCGCCGCCAAGCTCTGCCGGGTCAATTGCAACTCAACCGACAACTCCTGCTGTTGAGACGGAATCAACTCATGCAACAGTGAATACCCAGCGCGTTGAATCTCAAACGACGGCACTGCAAGCAATGCATACCATTTCTCCGGTTCCTCCACCAGTTTCAACGGAGTCGTCGTGACAGCTCGTTGCAGCTGGATATTCGTCAACGCTCTTGCTTTATTCGCACTAGCCTTGGCTCGGAACAACACCTCAATCAACTCTGTATACAAATCCTGCTGCCGGTCCATCCACAACTCGCTCAGATCGGCAATCTCCACCTGCAGCTTGACCATGACATTAAACAGCTTCAGCGAGTAGTATTCCAGCGCCACAGACCCGCCTTCAAGAACGGCCAAATCCTGTTCCAAAAACTCCACCGCCGACTGCCAGATCGACAATGGCAGCTCTCGATACGTCAATGGAAGCAGCTTTGACAGCAACTGCATGGCTTCGATCCGCGTCGGCAAAAACGTCTCTTCATACGCCGATTCGTCCTGGGTAAACGCAAACAACGATTTCAAACACATCAACAACCGATTAATCGGAATCAATTCCCTGGACCCCAGTTCCTCATTTGTGCCACCCAGCAAAATGTTCAAATAAACCAACGATTTGAACTGCGAATCGCTAATCTGACGCGCCCCGCCTTGAGATATCAAATCACTGGCAAACTTATTCCTCAACTGGTCAAACACTTTCAACGAGAACATGAACCGTTGGAATCCAAGTATCACTGCAGCAGACCCCAACGGATGGTTATTGTTATCCATCACAGTCAAAATCTTGGCAAACAATTCATCAGCTTCTGTTTGGCCCACCGACCCTCGATTGATCAAATGCTCTAGAATAAACGTCAAAACCCTGGCAGAATAGTACCCCTTGGCGTCACAAGCCACACTATTCTTCCACAATTGTCGAATAAAGTTGGCAAACGGCCGGTCGTTCAACTGCACTTGTTTTTCATCCTCACGGCTCAGAATCACCGCTTGAACCGCATCATTTGCATCAAACGCCTTCAACTCATCCAACAACAACGCACTCACGTCTCCACTAAACGCCAAAATCGCATCACTCAAAAAGTTCTCACCCCCAATCCCATTCTCGTGTTCAATAACCGCTAAGAACGCATGGTCAGTGCTGGCTTCGGAAATAATGGCCAGAGACACCATCAATTCCAACTGCACCGACCGAGGCAACTTTGCAAACAAATCCCGGTTCGCTCCAATCAAACAAATGGAAAAAATAGACATGCTGATCAATTCATTAGGAATAACCTGCAAGTTATGTCCTTCTTCATTCAACTGGTTTAGAAAAAACAGAGCCCCACCCAGCGGGTTGGAAACCGCTAGGGGCGCCGCAATCCCACTTTCAAACAGCAACGACAACTTCTTGGACCACAACCCAGATGGATAAAACAACAATTTTTCAAACAATTGCAGCTTATCACTAGGTTCACGAGTTTGATCAAGCAATCGTTGACCTCGTTGCACAGAAATATCCACTTGCTCCACACTGGACCGTTCCACTTCCGACAACAACCCATCAGTCAATGACTCCAAAGTCTTGTTACTTTCAAACCCACCATTCCCATCAGATCCATCATTTGGAATAATCGCACTGGATTCAATCGCGCTCAAAATACTCTCGGCTTCTGGATGATCCTCAGCAAGCTTCCACAAATGCGACACCAACTCCTTGCCATTCCCCGTCGCGACAAATTTCATAAAATACTGCTTATCAAGCTTCAACAGGTTGTTAAAAGTCCAAATTGCCTTTCCGACGTTTTTCCCTTTAACCAACTGCAGATTCGACACACCCTTGAGGATATCAAATGCCACCTCCTCAGACACAAAGATACCATGCGAACTAATACCAAACAAGATGGAATCCCAGTCATTGGTGATTTCCCAGCTATCAATACTGGAATACACCGACAACAAATACTCCGATGCAAGAGGGATCGGGGTAGTTCTATTCCGGAACAATGCATATTCTTTCAAAATCAACGGGAACAAACTCGACCGTTGGTCCAAATTCGACAGTTTTACCACCGAGTTGAACGATAATTCCACACTTTGCTGAATCGTCTCATCGGCAGCTGGGTCTTTATTATGTAACGCATATTGCTTCAAAATCTGCAGAACATCTGGCGCCGCATCCGACACGATATAAGTGGCCAGATTCTGTTTCAAAAAATTGCCAATATCCTCAACCAACCCCCGATCATAAGCAAAGATACTTCCATCAAAAGCAACAAGCATTGACGAAATGGAATAGATCTGAAACTCATCATCGGCATTCAAATGCGACAGGGTATTGCTCAAACATTCTCCCATATATGCCATCAACCGCTTACTATCTGCATTGCCCAGATTATCCGACATGACTCTGATTGTAAACAAATACTTTTTGAAAAACGCCTTGGATCGTTTATTCGTCGCGATATCGTCCAACAGCCTCCCACATGTTGCACTAACTGTATCAGGAGCCAAATTCCACAAATCCGCCATTTTCCTCCCGGCAATTGTCAAGATATCCCGGTCCAAAGTCTCGCCTTCTTGGAAAATCAACAAATAAGCGACATTTTGTAAAGCACCTTCAAGAATACTTTTCCCTTCTGCAACCCCACTAGCCAGAATCTTTTCCACTGCAGCAAGATAACTACCCCATCCATTACCCAGATGCACCACCATTTCCTTTTGAATCCCCTCCAATACCGCATTAGCCACCTGTTGACTGGTAGGGTTTTCATCAGTATATGGACTAAACTCACTTGGCAACGTTGACAACAACTTCAACACCGATGGCCAGAAATATTTCCCGCTTCGTCGACTTCCTTGGCTAATACACTCCAAAAACACTGTAAATGCCGTCTTCTTTTTCGAATCCGCCATAGACCAACAAGTCGGCAACGCTTGAGTAAGAACGATAATCGCTTGTAACAAATCAATCAAAACCGCACTGTTACACTTTTCCAACCCCCGGTATATAATAGAATGCGAGATATCTTTCAGGTTTCTTTGAGCCCATGATAACCTGGTGGTTACCACCGTAGTTGACAATGCCAGCACTGCACGAGATAATGAAACGTCTTGAGAATATGAAAACTTCCACAATTGACTGGTACCTAGAATCTTCAAATAATCATCTTCATATTTCTTGGTATCCTTTTTCAACAATTGATCTAGTAGCACCACTGACGACCGCACCGTTCTATAATACTTTGTATCCGCTTCATCTTTGGTAACAAATCTCTCATCGCTCAAACTATTCACAGTTTCTACCGCAACGACATTATAAATATATTCCAACAACGTCTGTTCAAACACTTTGTACAATGCTTCTTTCTTTTCAGGAGTAGGGAAAACCAAATCCAGAGCATTCTCGGCGGAAAAAACCACCTGCTTGTCGGTATCATACAACCCAGTAACCCATGGTCCAATTGATTCTTTCAAATACTTCGACGAAGCTTTACCCAAGATCCGACAGATCAATCCTTGTGCTTTATGCGCCAATTGACGAACAGTGCGACTGGTTTCAATAGATAGTTTTGGATACAGCAATACCCAAGCCCAATGCAAGTCCGTGTCAACATGATTTGGTCCATCTTGTGCACTAATCACACTAATCAATTCCGATAATGCCTTTTCTTTGGTAGTTGAATCTCGTTTCAATAAGTTGCGGAACACCACCGAAAGTTTCGGACTGTTGATCAAATTCGCATCTGGTAGGCCTGTTACGTATGACAGGGAGACTTCATTAGCCCCCAATCCGCCAAATCTGTATAAAAGTGGTTAGCTTTTTGTCTTTTTTTTGATTCCACCTCTTGCTGATACATACCCGGATCCAAACTTTGTCGTCGCCATTTCTCAATTAATCATTAAAATATATATAAAAAGATCGTAAAAAGTATAATGCAAAAATAATAAAACCACACAAATTCGCAAAACAATAAAGAAAGCGAAAACTGTCTTCAAAATGTTAACTTTGTCTAGAGAAAAAAAAAAGGTGAAGCGAGAGATTTTTGCGCCTTATTGGGTCACATTTGACGGGCAATTTAAGACGCGCGCGCGTCACTCACACTCTCCTTTACGTCACAAAATGTGCACGCCACGGCCAGGCACAGCTTTTTGCACGCTTTAGTTGGAACTTTCCATATTCTTCTGTTGGTGATGAGTGAGTGCGAACGTGGGCTATTGAAACTGGAATGGATGATCCGGTCGGGCATTTACGTCACGATTTAATCAAAGTCTAAATGGATGAGTTACTCGTTTCAGGAGCGACATGTCGATCGACAACTTTTTTTTCTCAAAAAAGTGCAATCTTTCTTTATGGAATGCGGCTTTTACACACTAAAACCATATTTTTAGGAGGTGCGGCTACGCGGTACTTTTTTTTTTTTTTTTTCCTTTCAACATTTGAGTTCTCTTCACTACTACAATAATACACCAATTCTCATTTCAATGCCTTGTTCGCTTCAAACGACAAAAACACCAAATCATACCCATTTAATTCGTAACGAATCATTTCAGTTCGTTTATAACTATCAAGTCTCACTGGTAATTTATTACCCTTGGCGGTGGCGACTCCAGCATCCAAATCCGAATCAAACAATGTCACCGAGAACTTCCCCGGTCGGAAAACATTCACAACCTTGTCCAAAACATCCATATTGGTCATGCCAAACTGTTTCGCAGGAACATTAGTCTCAAACGATGCATAAGAACAGTGTCGCTCTGGAGTAACGTGAATAGTAAAGTAATGTCCCTCGGTTACTAACCCATTACAAGAATATCCACATGGAGTGAAACAAAACGAATCAATTACTTGATCCTTGGTTGGATAAATCTGATCAATACCAGTCATTCGAGTCACCACATTTCCCAATTCATGACCAGGGTCCTCATCATCGGCTGCCGCACCCAACGATGACACACTCGATTCTAGTGAAGAAGAATCAGACCCGTTATACATATCATCAGACGACTTTTCCAAACTTGGCAATCGGTCAGTGAAAAATTGCCCTGCATGAACTGGTGACAAATCCGTCATGAGAATCTCCAAAGTTTCATCCTCAACAGTAGTACCATTAGCCATACCAACGCCATTTACTGGCATTCTCAAATCCTTGTCAAAATACAATGGAACAGTTGCATACAAATACCAATGATCAGATTTCACATTACCAACCACATATGCCGCACCATTTTCAAAATATCCTTCCAATACTGCAACCTCATCAGACCAGGATCCATGAGGATGTTTTTGCATTTCTGGAAACATGAAACTCTTTCGGGAATAGAATACTCTCCATGGTTGCTTTTCTCGAGGATATCCGCCATATTCTGCAATTGCATCTTGCAATGGAGGAATACCGGCCAAAGTGGTGGTGGTACCACAGGTTTTTAGAATAACCTTGTGAGCAAAAACAAACAATGACGATTCAGACAAGACATATGCGTCCATTTGATCAGTCTTTACAACCGACAAAACTTTGCAATTGACATGATCTAGAATATTTTCCCATACGTCTTGAGGAATTGCTCTCAACCCATTATTTGCCATCCCAACTGGCAAATTTTTTCGATCTGGAGCAAGCCAAATTTCAAGCAACTTTTCTGGACCTTCAAAAGCATCTGTCGAATCCAAGTTGATGGAATTCCCGTAATTGACCGTCTTTTCGTTAGCAATCATTGCTGGAAAATTAGAGTGAGGTTTGTAGTTGATTGATTTGCGTGCTGTCTACCAGGGAGAGTAGACAATACGGCGGCTAGGAGTGGGTGGATGGCGGGATTGTTCCTTTAAATAATAGTAAACCACAAATCTGATTTAACAAATGTGACTTTTTTGTGTTGATCTCCAAATAAACTGTGGGTGTAAGTCGTGTTATCTGGGTCTGCAATAAAAAGTGTTAGCATATATGCACCTTGGCTTCATAAAAAACTTACTTGGCAGGTCGAGTGAAACGAAGCTGGAACTCCCTGTCCATGCGCTGTATATATAAAGTCTTTATAAAACTTCAAACAGTAATATAGGGTTCTCGATTGGCTTTTTCCCAGACTTTGAAAGGAAAAAACAGACCCTACTTACTTGTGGATAAAGAAAATAGAAAAAAAAAAAAAATATGGAAAAAAAAAGAAGAGTAACAAACGGGTTTGGTGATTAGACTTTAGATTAAAGTAAAAAAACCGAAACAAATGAACTTATCGAGTATACTTCTTTTTATTTTTTTATCGTGAAAAGTTAGGCACAAAAAAAATTGTCAAGAATTTCAAGCGCAAGAAAAAAAAAATTTGTCCAATGCAGAAGCGTCTAATTCAATGAAGCAGGATTCAGATGCGTTTATATACAAACCGAAAATTTCGTTCGCCTTAAGCGCTTGTTTTCTCCCGCGCCCCGAAGAGCCAACCGCAATTTTTCAAAATGCATTGATCGGCATAGCGTGCTGAGATTTACGCGCGGGGAGATTTTGGCGCTTAATGGCCGGTGATTGTTTTTAGCACTGCACAGCGCTAGTGTAACAACTCTCAGCGCTTAGCGCTCATCTCACTTGGCGCTAAGCCTTGTAATTGAGTTCTTTTCGTAATGGTGGAAATAGATATATTCATTCATTGTTGGACAAAACAACCCGTATAGCCTTTTCATCATCATGCATAAAGCGTGACTCAAGAGGGCGCAACAAGTCAAGCGCTCTCAATTTTTGTGACCCATATATATATATATATATTAAAATCCAGGAAATTACGTATCGTGAACTTGTCTGCTGTAAGCAACAAGGATAATATTTTGCCGATTTTTTTTCCAATTGAGGAAATATTCTGTGTTGATTAGACCTTCCCATCAGCCTCATCCTTATAGATAAAAGTCCCCAAGATGTCTCTAGACTTTTTTTTGTTTGCGCTCGAACCGGTGCGGCGTCCATGCTGGGATATACCCACACGCACGCGTAAATCCCAGCACCCGAAATTTTCTATTTCGATTTTCCTCCACCCCATCCATCACCATCCAATAAACCATAATCAATAATGCTAAGAACGATACGACCATCGGTGTTCCGGCCTATGGGAATAGCAACCCCCATCCAATCGGCAATCTCCAAATCTCTATTCCATACGTCATCCACATTATACTCAATAACCAACCCCGTCACTCCCGATGAAAGCATTCTGATCAAGGTACGAAAGCCTGGTAAAATGTGGTCAGAACCGTTAGACCCGAAAAAACAGCTAGGCATGCGACCGATTTATACTGCTCCAGCGGGGCATCATATTGCATTCACCAAGCGAGCCAGTTTTGGGTTTTTATTCGCCGGGATTTACGCCGGGTATGTAGTTTTAGCATCAGCATCGCTACCAAATCTGCTGGGGTTGATTGGCGTATTACCACTTGCATTGCCAATTCCAGTCATGCAGTATCTAACGAAACCATATGTGACTCGGATTTTCAGGCTTTATGATAAAGACGTCCCGCAGACTTATGAGAATATCACCAAGGATGAAACACTGGTCATGGAAAAAGTATCGGCGTTTGGACGGTCTCTTCATGCCACTGAGATTAAACTAAAGGATATTAAGTTGGCTGATCGTAGAATCGGCTGGGTGAACTGGGTTGCAAAGGATTCCGCAAGTGGCGAAGTCATTCCAATGTATGTAGCTGATAATGTCGGTGGGATCAAGATGGATCGTTTATGGGGTATTGTAGAAAAGAACAGTGGAGTGGACAATGGCCGGGGTTTTTTGGACGAACCACTGCCAGAGCAGCAGTAATTTAATTGTTCAATATGTAAATAAATTTTTAAAACTACAATTTTATGCGAATTTTGTACCGATACATGACCACACTAACAGCGAAGATCACCAAACAATATCCAAACAATACTAACAGTGTCGTAAACTTGTCCGCGTCCAAAGTCTTAATGTTCATGTTAATCACTCCTGTCGCGATATTTGCTAGAAGGAATATCACCAGCCCGTTATAATTGATGGCGTCCAAGGATTCAGGAACTTTTGATTTATAAGGCACTTGTTTCGGGAACATGAGCGATTCAATGATGATAAACAACCCGACAAACGCAGTATTGAACGAAACAATCCACAAGACATATGGCAAATTCGCCAATCGTCGCGACGGAGTCAACCAATTCAATGACAATTGTAGCAGAATCCCATGAGCCGCACCGGATGCGAATAGCATTTGAATTGGTCTCATATTGGAGGATGCCGCCTTCTCGGTACCAGAGTTCAAAAACTCTTCTCTAGTTTGAGGAATCCAAAATGATTTTTTACTGACTGACACTGGTAGAGTGTAATACCCCGTTGCTTTACCAGCTAAGAAAATCGAAAGATACCCAAAAAAGGAGAAAATCCCTTCTTTATTCGACGAGATAAAGTCCACTCTTGGAGCAGTTAATACAAATGCCCCTAGGTCTGTATAATCAAGAGCCACTTCATACCCAATGACAATGGCAAGTGACAGAATCATCAATGGAGTGTTCCGAGGCAAAAATCTCAATAATACAACAAACACCGGTAACAACCCCAGAGTAATGAAAAAGTTCCAATGCACCCCATATTCCGTAACATGTTCCTGATAATCGAGATACTTGACACAGATCAATCGAATCACCCCAAGAGCTAGCACAGATGCCGCTTGACCAAGGGCAGTTTTCATTTCCTTCACCAACGTAGTCTTATTTTGCATAAACGCGTCAATCAATGCAGATCTAGCAGAAACCAATCCCATTGAGAATACAAATGACCCTACTCCGAGGTCCATTAATGATGTGCCCCATGTCTCGACTTTGGCGAACCGTCGAGGAAATTCCCGAAAATCCACCGCTAGAATCGCAATACAGGTAAGAACCATCATAAACCCTCGATAAACTGTGAGATAGGATCTCATTGGTAAATACGTCTGCAATGCATTCTGTTTCTTTGGTTTCTTTTCCTTCCCTTCCTTCTCCTCTGGGATCAAACTCTTGTCGAATGGTGAAGTCACTGCAATAAACACTGCAGGACCAGCCACCAAAAGATTCAAAGCCATTGGCATTGATGAATACAATGTCATTGACAATAATGGACTTGCCCAACTTAGCCAGAAGTCCATCAATGCTGTCACTATACTGTTGTTCTCAAACAACTTCATCCGTGACTGGAGACAACTCCATGCCGCATAACTTGAAGCCCCGATAATAGTCACATAGTAAATCTCCAACATAGGACCCCCCGTCAGCCCTGTAACAAACTCTTCGTGCCGTTGTTTATACGACTGTTCTGCCATGATTGCGGAGTGCGATGTGTGATGTGGAGAAAGTGAAAAAACTGCGGCGCTGGGAACGACAAAAAACAACGTGGTCTTTAAAGGGTCTATTTCATCAATCTATTCAAACCTGTCCGTATAATTTTTCTTTAAAACACAAATACCTGATCATTTGAATGAGATACGTCTTGAGCTGGTTGAAATCCAGCTTCTTCGCTTTCAATCTTCATAGCTTCAACCATACCAGGTGGCCCACACACCAACAATTGGGTATCCTTTGCAGGCGCTGGCAAGCGGCGTCTAATGGTGTCTCTCGTGACGTAGCCAACCCCACCAGTCCAGGATTTTGTAGCATCTTCAATAACGTAATAAACCTGGAAATTTGGATACTTCTCTGCAAGAGTATCTAAGTCGTCCTTACACAAAATATCATTCTCGGTAATATTAGCATAAACCAATGAAACTTTGGTTAGATCATCCGGATTAGTGACCACCGCGTCAATAATCTGCATCATCGGTGTAATCCCAGTACCACCAGCAATCATAGCCAAATTACTGACCTGGTTTGGTTGGTAAGACATGTTCCCCACGGGACCACGAGCCTTGATCAGTTGATGTTCTTTCAACGTGGCAAAGTATCGCGACATTTTCCCCTGAGGGTAACTCTTCACCATTAGCTCAAATATCCCAGTTTTGGCGTCGCTACGGATCGGAGTATAATCCCGAGTGATCTCTTCGCCTTCGAACCGAGCTTTGACTGTGATACTCTGTCCAACTGGGATGCCTAGTTGGTCGTTGAACTTGGGCAACAGGAAGCGATACCTGCAAAATCTTGGTTAGCATGAGACTAGAGGGAACAATAAAAACACGTACAATCTGGTATTTGAAGAAATAGGCGTGATACTATCTAATTCAAACTCTTCAAATCCCTTTGGATCGAGAACTGCACTGCTGATTCCTCGGTAAAACTTGAATACCGACAATGCGATAGCTAAACCGATTCCATAAGGCAAATACTCAAATTTCATAATCCCCACTCCTAGAATTAACAATCCCGCAGGGATGAACACTCCGTGAAGAGGCGTGGACAGTAAAGGTGTTTTATTCTCCTGCATTGGTTCTGTATTATTGTAAGAGTTTGAAATAAGTTGAATGTGGAGAGGAGCTGCGCCGGCGCGGCTTTAGAGAGAGAGAGGAATGCTGCCAGTGTAAAGGTTGCGGGAGGGGCGTGGCGGCTGGCCTTCACACTCTTAACCTTTTGCTCTTGGACCAACCGCCACTGATTACTTGTATACACCTTGTTTAATTATTTATTAACCGACTGAAATTCAGTCAGAATAATCAGATTTTTTCACAGCATTTTATTATCAAGTGGCAATAACTTTGTTTTTCAGGTTTTTCTTTGCGGTGGTTTTCTTTCCCTTCCTTTTGAATAACCTAACGGCGTCTAAGATTTTTGACCAAGCAACCATAAGGAAGGAAGAAAACGCTAGGCAACGGCAGGCATGGAGCACGATATAAGTCCGTCCCTAGCACCAAAAGGTCGTCCATTAGATGATGACCATTCATTACCATCACCTCCGCCGACAAAAAGACCGAAATCAAGCGATAGTGTAATGCCCAGAGACTACAACGGATTTGATGCCGAACAAGTTACAAAGTTGATGATCCAGGGCCTTGGGGATTTGGGGTATACTAAATCTGCTGACATGTTAAAAGCAAAATCGAAACTGGAGATAGAAAGTCCAGAATTTTCAAGTTTACGGTCATGTGTGGCAAACGGTGACTGGGATAAATCAGAGGAGATTATGCAGAGCATTGCTACTGACCAGGACATATTGAATGGTATAATATTTGAACTACGAAGACAACAGTTTCTGGAATTAATATTCGAGTCAAAACCCGAAGAAGCATTAAAAATCTTACAACGGCATATTTCTAAATCGGCAATCAAAAATCTCAAGCCGCATTTGCATGCGCTATGTCGAGCAGTTGTATCTCCAGCATCTGAGATTGAAAGAATGTTTAGATGGAATGGAGTAGCCGCAGAGTCACGGGAAAAACTTATTGAGCTATTTCAGCAACAGTTATCTCCTGCATTTGCTCTTCCTGTTCATCGATTAGCTACGTTACTGGGAGTTGCCAAACAGCGGCAGATTAAACAATGTGGCGTTTACATGGACAAGTCTCGGTTCACATTGTATAACCAGTTTCAAGAACATCAATGGGAATTCCCGAACCAATTAACTCAAGTTCTTTGTAATCATAGTGACGAGATTTGGTGTATGGAGTTTTCTCCGAATGGGAGATTTCTTGCGACTGGATCAAAAGATAAGACCATCACGGTGTATTATGAAGGGGAAAGTGGCAAATGGGAAGTCAAGTCCATATTAAGAGGTCATACCAAAGGTGTTGTTTATATAAGTTGGTCTCCGGATAGCAAACGATTGTTATCTGGATCTGATGATCATAAAGTGTTCATGTGGAATTTGAGCTCGCAAAAGATTTTAGAAATTGTGGATACACATGAAGATGTTGTGACTTGCTGCATGTGGATGCCGAATAGAAAGGGATTTTTGACAGCTAGTCCTGATCATCAGTTGATCTGGTGGAATTTGGATGGGGAGCGGAAGCATGTATGGCATAATATGAGGGTAATGACTTTTACTATTACACCAAATAGCCGGCGGTTAATATGTCTTACCAGTAATGCACAATTGTATTGCTATGATTTGAGGACGTTGCGATTGATAAAACAAGTTGACCTGGGGATTGTTGCTACTTCTGCAACTGTTTCAAAAAACTCACGATATTTGCTTACCAATGTTATGAATGAGGAAGTATATTTGTGGGATTTGCAGACTTTTGAAGTTGTCAAAAAATACACGGGGAAACGGCAAAAGGAATTGTATATCCGATCGTCATTTGGTGGATTTGATGACCAGTTTGTATTAAGCGGGAGTGAAGACGGCAATGTTGCTGTATGGAACCGATTCTCTTGTAAATTATTGCATAATTTGAGTGGTGGGAATGATACTGAGATGGCTATTAATGTGGTCCGATGGAGACCTGGTGTGGATGATAAAAATGCAATGATGGCTAGTGCGGGTGATGATTCGACGGTGAGGATATGGAGACCTTTGCAAATATTGTTACAAGAAGAAGCTGCAGCGAAAAAGCTAATCGAAGACAAGAAACAGCGGGAAGAAGAAAGTATGAGTCTTATTAATCTGGAGTAGCGCTTTAAACAAGATAAAACAACAGCATTAATGGAGCGGCGTGCGGCTCAAAGTCAAGAAAAGAAGCTCCCAGTAGACCCTGCGCACGCGTAAAGTCTCCTCTTTTTTTCTCTCGGCTATTCGACATGTTGTAAGTTTACCCCATAAAACAGTCTGACATCAGAAAACAATGAGAACTGCCAAAGCAGTAGCGGCATTACAAATACTTCTAGCTGGAGTGGTGGTCGCATCAGTTGGCGACCGATTAGTGGATTTCCGTAACTGTGTTTCATCATGTGAGGCGATCACCTGTGGGTCCAACCCAGAGACGAGTTACCAGGTGCCAATGCATTTACGGTTGTTATTTTGGGATTGTTCACAAAACTGTGATTATAATTGCCAGAGGATCACGACGCGGCAGAGGGAGAGCCAGGGGTTGGAGGCTGTACAGTATCATGGGAAGTGGCCGTTTTACAGGCTGTACGGGGTGCAAGAACCAGCAAGTGTGCTGTTTTCCGTGTTGAACTGGATCCCGCATCTGCAAGGATTGAGATGGTTGTTGAATTCCAACCGAGATGAGGGGAGTTTTAACGTACATATGCGAAAATATTACATCGGGTTTGCCATTGTCGGGATGAACGCATGGTTGTGGAGTACGGTTTTCCATATTAGAGACTTCGTCGTCACTGAGCGATTGGATTACTTTTCAGCCGGCTTGACCATCTTGTACGGGTTTTTCACCGCGGTGGTGAGGATTTGGCGGCTGGATAAACCGGAGAATAAAGTCGCTCGGGTCACATTCATGCTGTTTTGTGCGTGTGTGTATACGTGTCATGTCGGGTACCTCACTTTGATCAAGTTTTCGTATTCTTATAACATGGCGTTTGGCGTGGTGGTTGGAATGATTCAGAATTCCCTGTGGATATACCAATCGATCAAGACTTATTACCATCTCGATCGTCAGCCGTATCCATCTAAGCGGTTGTCGAAATCATGGGCTTTGTGGCCGTGTTTTACCGTGCTTGCGATCACTGCAGGCATGGGTTTTGAATTGTTTGATTTCCCGCCAATAGCGTTCATTCTGGACGCTCATGCCTTGTGGCATGCCGCAACCGTCATTCCAACTTATTGGTGGTATTGGTGGATGAAAAAGGATATGGTATATTTGAAATCTCTAAAAGATAAATAAAAAAAAAACATTCGGAGCAGTATATTAGAATCTAGCGGCTTTGGTGGTCTTGTCATATAATTCTAGAGTCAATGCAGCCAGAAAACACGGAATATCTTTACGTTCTTTGACCCAAAACGTGACCAGATTGTCGAATTCCTTTGTAAGAGCCGAAGAATCATCAATTCCGACGAATTTCGGTACTTTAGAGTTTTGATCTGGGATAAACATCAATGCTTCGTCCTCATTTGTAGCAAACACAGACTTCACCCGGACTTTTTTGTTCGGCTGCGGGTCGACTTGGTACCCGAGTAACCCAAACACTGTCTGTCTTAGATCGTTTGATAGCTTTTGGTAAACCTTAGACAACCGTTCTTTACTCTTCTTTTGCTCTTCAACGGACCGTTCCAGCCGCTGGACATCGTGCCGCACCCGGTCCACCACAGATATCGGCACCATCTTGGTGGACCCTTGTGCATGGTTGAGCTGTTTCAACAAGTCTTCATTCTCAGCTCGAAGGGTTTCCAGAGACTTGGTCTTGATTTTCTCGTACTTGGCCGTAGGATTTGCACGAAGTTCCAGAATTCGGTGTTTGGTCTGTGCGGCTTGTTCAAACGACAAGACTTGTTGCTTGTACACTTCAAGTTCTTGTAGAGATTGTTTGGACTGAGATTGCGCTTCGTCGAGTTCTACTTGCAGTGTACGCGTCTTGCGTAGTGCTTCCGAGAGCCGTTCGTCGTGGATATCCGATTGTCGCGGTCGGCGTTTAGGTGAATTAAGGTTGACGACAAGCCCCTCCTTTTCAGCCAATTCTCTGGACAACTTGTCAGTTTCTTTTCTAGATTCACCCAATAGCGTCTCCAATTCGGAGATTCTTGCTGCTTGGGACTGGTCGAGTTTCTCCTGCATGGCCTCTTCATTTTCAAACGATTTCAGTTGATCCCGTAAGAAACTGCATTCTCTTGCGGTCAGTTCCTTCTGTCGTTGTAATCTCGCTCGATGGTTGGCTTCCTTTTCATATTTCTGTCGAATTTCTTCGACTTCATCTTGAGATTTGGAATCCTTTACGATATTGACATCCCTTGCAGATAATTCAGCCTCACACCTCCCCAGTCGATCCAACAACCCAACCTTTTCAACCCGTTCCCTCATCAATGCTCGGACTACATCTTCAGGTGTACTGAAGTTGTCATCCTTGTCGAGGTATGACGACCAGCGTTGTTTCTCTTGTTGAAGATGCAACACTTGCATTTCTGCGTCTACTGCGCGTTGTCGAAGATCCTCCATTTGATCCAGTTTGGTTTCCATACTGGCTTTTTCTTCCTGAATGATTTGCAACATATGATCGGATTCCTCCAAGGTTGTAACTTGCGTTTTCAGTTTCGCGACTTGGTCCTCTAAATCATGGCTGTACTTGATCTGTTCGGACAGTTCCCGTTGCACAACTTCTACCGACTCTTGGTTGTCATTATTACTCTTGGAATTCATCCAATCTGCTTTCAGTTCACTCATTTGAGATTCGAGACCTACAATAGCGTTTTGCTTTTCTTCGGTACGTTCAATACTTTGCTCCAATTCTTGTTGCAAATCTTTGACTGACTCACAGAGCTGTTCATTCAACGACGTCAACTCTTGGATCTCCTTGGATTGTAAACTTTCATTAGATCTCGCTGAGGATTGAAACTCCTCATACTCATCTTTAATTTGATCCATTTCCTGCCGATACTGCCGTGACCTCTTTTCTAGATCCGCCCGTTCAGTGCGGAAATTGTCTTTAATTTTATCCAGTTCTGCGGTTGTCTCTTGCTGCTGATTATACAAGAACATTTGATTTGATTCCAATTCATCTGCTCGTTTTCCTTCATCTTTCACTTTCTGTTCATACTCCCGTATACTTTTTTCATACCATAATCGATCTCGTTCCCGCTCGCTCCTTTCAGATCCTAATTCATACTCCAACGCGTTGATTCGTTCTTGAAGTGCATCACGAGTTTTCACAGGACTCGCCGATACAGATACCACCGTGTTATCACCCCGTGGAGTGTCCACAAACGGAGACGACATTGGCGTACCTTGTCGGCTCATGGTAGCTCGTGTTGTGTGTAGCGTGAGTGTTTGTGTTATGATTGTTTTTCGCGCTGCTCGTCGGGCCCGGCCATAAAATCTGATAAAAATCCCGATTTCTTAGTAATCTCACTCATCATCTTAACAATTACGAATTTTTATCATGTCTGATCACGAATACGAATACAACGTTGCCATGTCTTGTGGCGGTATGTCTGCTACTTTTTCCTAAAGCTCTACTAACCAAAATCTGTAGGCTGTTCTGGTGCTGTTGAACGTGCCTTGAAGCGCCTAGACGGCGTCAAAGACATTACAACCAACTTGGACACCCAATTGGTCAATGTTAAGACCTCTGATTCTTTGACCTATGACCAAGTTTTAGAAACGATCAAGAAGACTGGTAAAGCTGTTCGAGAGGGTAAAACTCTTGCTTAATAATAAAAAAAGAAAATCTTAAATTATAGCTATTAACAGATTTGTTTTGTACGAAAAGGTTTTGCACTAACATTGTACTACTCCCCGAGATCAATATCCCATACCCAATCGTCGATATTACTCTCCCTATGCTCCTCAACTTCATCTCCTAGACCAGCTGCTACTCTTAATACAAGTTCATTAAGTTCCGTCCTGCCCAAGATATCTACATGTTCTGCAGTCTTTGCGCCTCCCCGTATATCCAGTCGGTCCGGTTGATGAAGCATTTCAACAATAGTCACCTTACTGCCTCCAGGGTTGAATTTTGATTTGGCATCCTTCCATCGATGACACATTGTGTGCGTAACTAATGAGATTGTACCATCTCCTTCTCCTAATACAACCGCATTAGGATCACTTTGTGAGATTGAAATGTTCAATTTAGAATTCCCCTTATCTTCTTCTTCTTGGTAATAATAAGATCGTTCAGTTGGCTTACCAACCCCATAGAAACAAAAGATCTTCATATCTGGAGCATTTGGTAGAGCAACTTCCAATGGATTCACCCATTTACTTGGATCTTTTTCATTTTTCTTCAACTCAGCCCGAGTCTTTGCAATCCCATGGGAGTAATGCTTTTCGGCTCTCTCTCGAAACCATTGTGGAGTTTGTTGATAAATATACTCAATTGAATCATCAACAGTTAGATTCTTTGCAGAATGTTCAGTTTTTGGATCCTTGAATCGAATGAAATTGCCATATGATTCGTTACTAGCAGCACTAGTACCGTTATCATTGTCAGCCTTGTCATCTGGCGCAAAATTCAAACTACCCCAAATTGTCTCGCCACCTTTTGGAAACATACTAGCAAGCCCTCCAAACGTCCTCAGCATGTCTGCTCTTTCTCGCCTAGAAAAAAACTTTTCTAATCCGTAGACAGCCAATGCATTCAATTGAACGGTATCCTTCATTTCACCACTTAGCAATGCTACAATTGCCTTTGGTGTACCCAACGTCGACCCTGAAATATCAATAATCGACGAAATATGATCATTAACCCATCTATCACCTCCACCTCCATAACCCTCAGCTTCTACCCATTTTAGGAAATAAAAGATAACTTGAGACCCCATAGAATGGCCAGTCAATACCACCTTTTCACCAGACGCCTTTTTGTAACTTTCAATGAGCCGCTTCAGTTTTGAAAAATATCCATCCCGCCGCTCCAAATCAGGATACCCCAACCTCCAATCATAAGATGCAACAGCCATTGAATTCACATCATACCCTAAAGCAGCTAGATTCTCCAACACCTTGTTCCAAATCCAATAACCTGGAACAAAGAAGTCTGCAGCTTCCATACCTTGTGCTGCTCTTAGTTTAAACCCGGGTGGATCCAATCCAGTTTCCGGATCCAACATGATATGCTTCAACCAGCATTCTTTATTTAACAACATGGACCTAAGCATATACCAACTTCCCCATAACCTCTTTCTGAAATACGGCTGACTAGGGCAATCTTCGGTCCCTTCCAACCCCCAAGACTCCAACCCAGTTGAAATAACACCGGGGATTACAACCATTGGGTGCTTGGCAGTCAACCCTTGCTCTCTCAAATGATTACCTACTGCAAATGAATCACTTAATTGTGCGTGTTTCTTTTCAATATCTCTTGCTTCTTTCATCACACCCGTTGGTAGCATTTCTCGGAATTCATCCATCAATGAATCCAGAGACAAATCTGAAAACGCGTCAAGAGATACCAAATCATTAGACTGAGCGGTATACCAAGCGATCCCAACACCTAGAATAATACCAATGACGAAAATAAACCGTTTACTTTGAGCGAAAGTCCAAGAATCGTCATCTTTTACTGCATGTTTTCCTTTGCTACTGCTCTTGGAATTGGTTTTAGAAGCGGGCTTTGATGCATATCTTCTTGGATCGATATCCCGCGACGCAATCGACGACTCGGAAGCATCGCTAGAGTCAAAAAACTCGCTGTCTTTTTCCGACTGCCTTCCTCTATGTCGTATCGCCATTTGGTTCTATACAAAAAAAGAGATCACTGGACAGATATTGAAAAATAAAAAGCTTTGGAACCGAAATAAATATTGGTTGCTAGCTAACCAGATTTTAGGCTTCTTTTTTTGTTTCCCAACGTGTGTGGCGGAAGTGAAACTGGACCAGGTGTGCACGTACAGGTTATTTGCCAACGATATTGAAACTGCAAATATGAAACTCCAAAATAGACCTTCAATTTCCAAAATTATACTGTTAAATCTTCTAGAAAATATCGCGTCTAATCCGATCTATCACATCCAGTCATCTGAATACCGAATTTCCGTGCGGCGGGACAACCGGGTAAAACTTTCTCAAAGGTCACGCGCGGTATAATCATCCTACCGTCTCTCTGTGTCTCTCTCCGCTTATCGTTTTATCTCACTCTAGTCATACCCTTAATCTCTTTCCTCTTGACATCTCCTACCGATACACGCACACTTTTTTTTGCCACAAATACAACCACAAAACACCAAAAACAAAAAAAACATTTTTAATCATGTTTAGCTCAACGCTGTCAAAAGTAAGAGAGCTAAGAGAATACCTCACTCCTGTTAATCACATCTCTTCGTTCAAGAAAACTGGTGAAATTACCCCAGAGGAGTTTGTAATCGCTGGGGATTATTTAGTGTACAAGTTTCCCACTTGGTCATGGGCTTCAGCTCCTGAATCAAAACGCCGGGATTTCTTGCCAGAGGATAAACAATATTTGGTTACCAAACATGTGCCTTCTCATACAAGGACAGATCAGATGAATGAAGCTGCAGGTGATACTCTGGAGTTTGATGAAGATGGGTGGGTGGTTCAGCAGGTCAAGAATCCAAAGGGCGATGATAGACATCAAGAATCTGAAGAAGAAGAATCTGAAGAAATTGTTGATATTGACAATATGGAGGAAGACAATCTAGAAGAAGATGAGGAAGGGGTTTATCATAGCACCACTCCTACCAGAACTTATAATTTGTATATTGCATACTCTACAGCATATCGAGTGCCCAAGTTTTACTTGAGTGGGTTTAGTGCTAATGGTAATCCACTGGCACCAGATGAGATGTTTGAAGATATTATGGGAGATTATAAAGACAAGACGGTGACGGTAGAGAATGCTCCGTTTGAAGAGAATCTGACATTGATTTCAATCCATCCATGCCGTCATGCCAATGTGATGCGGATTCTATTGGATCGCGCAGAAGAGAGATTGAAGAACAAAAAGGCGGAAGAACAAGAAGATGATATTACTAAAGGGATTGCAAAGGTTGGATTGGCGGAGAGTGAAGAAGGTGATGATTGGCAGGAGATTGAACATAGTGAGACACAAGATGATGATTTGTCGATACGAGTGGATCAATACTTGGTGATTTTCCTCAAGTTTATTGCAAGTGTGACTCCTGGTATCGAAAATGACAATACAATGGCGCTCTAGGAAGATGAAACCAAAAAAAAACAAAAAAAAACATAGAAAAATCAAACTTCCAATTTTTTTTTTAAACTTTTTTTTTTTTTAGAATACATTATCTATCGGTTTGAACTGTGTAGTTCCGGATTCTCGAATGGTGACCTGAGAATCATCGAAATAACCATATCGTTTCCATTCATCAACTTGCTGAGTAGAAAAAGGACCTTGGGTTTCCCCCTCAGGTTCCCATTTGAATTCCCATTGTTGTTCATTTCGCACATTGTCAATGTCGTCATCGTCTTGATCACGTTTGCGTTTCAAATCCACCCATTCCTTGCCACTTAATTTTGCGTATTCCCGTGATATCTGCTCCCTCACCCAGTCGTAGACATTTAGATCCATATCCATCAATAAATTACAACATTCAGATACCTTGTCAATTGACTTGACAGATCCGGGGTCTTCTTTCCGGTTGGAATTCAACCTGCCCAATGCTTCCAGCGGTGTCTCCCCAACTTGAAGCTCTTCAGCCAGCCCTGCCAGGATTTCCTCCTTTTTAGGTGGTTGCATCGATTGTTTCTCAGCTTTTTTTCGGTTCCGCTGAGATTGCGCTTGTTTGGCTTGCTGGATGCTTTTCTTGTTCACATCTTGAAGCCAAGAATCTTGGTGTTCATCGTCGCTGCCTTCATTGCGAATAAAGTTCCCTTCATCATCGTATGTCCCTTCGCTATCCTTCAAGTTGAACCGTTCAAGCTTGGGCTCCTTGCGACTTGGTTCATGCTGGGTTTCTGGATCCAAGTAATATTCCTCACCTTTGGTAGCCTCTTCGTCTTCTAGCTCTTCCAATCGATCATCTTCATTGTCACCCAGTTCATCGACATCGTCAAAACCGTTCACACCGTCATCAAGCGCATCCTTCTCTTGCTGTATTCGTACCTGTTTTTTTGGCGGTTGTTTGTCTTCTTCTTCTTCTTCTGCTGCTGGTTTTTCGTCATTGTCACTACCACCGAACATAAAATCCTCATCGTCTTCTTCCTCCCTCCTTACTCTCTCCTGGTATTCAAAATTATCTTCATCTGAATCAGATGCGTATCCGAGATTCTTTATTCTGGTTCTCTTTTTTATCCCGATATCCTTCTCCAGTGCTTCTTCATCCATTGTTGTTACTAGTAGGTGAAATCAAAATCAATCGCGCGGCGGCGGCAGGCTTAGTAAAAATATATATTGGGAAATATTCTGCTAACCACCAGTCCTCTCTCCATTTCAACCACAATGGACGTCTTTGATTCATTATTAAACTTGGAAGAAAGGTATAACTATTCTACTGCAATTTCATTCTAACGCTTCTGTTACAGTTACTATAACGACGGATATAAGGATGGCCTATCAGATGGTAAGCGAGCCGGGTATCTCGAAGGCAAGCAATTTGGCGTTCAGACCGGGTTCCAACGATTTGTTAGTATAGGTGTCTTACAAGGAAGACTCGAGCAATGGCGTATAGAGAACCAACCACTATCGGAAAAACTATCCAAGCATCTCGATCAGCTAGAAAAACTGATCAGTGACATGCCCATGTCAAACTCAGAAGCTGACGCTGCGGATTTTGAAAAACGGCTCAAGCGGGCCAAAGCAAAGACTAAAGTGATCCTGTCCGTATTGAAACAGGATCCTAGTTCACTACAGATATACGACAATTCGGTGGCCTTGAAAGAAACTGAAGAGGTGATAGAAGGGAATTAATGTTTTAATCTTTTGCATTACTTAAATAACGATATACTTATCAAGGATCTTCCTAGCTAGCCGCTTATTCCCAGACTGCGCATATATCAAATGCAGGTTATATGCAGCGTGCATGCTCAAGTCATAAGTCGAATCCGGTACTTTTCTTTCTACCACCTTGTTATAAAACTTGAGCGCCAAAGCAGGTAGCGATAGCATGTGGAAAGTTCTCGCCATGTTGAAATCCGCCTCTTGAGCCTCACCTGGGCCCATCTTGCTTCTTACTTCATAGTATTCTGCCAAGTACGATAACCCTTCCATAACCTGCAAATGCCGATTAGTAGTTTGCCGTTGCATGGCTCTGTGGACATGTAGAATACCCATTGTCAATAGAATCATTGAATCCTTTGGTTTCAACGCATATGCTCGACTGAGATATCCAAGCGCCGGTACATAGGACCGACCGCTGAGCATGATATGTGCGTACATTGTGAAAAGCAATGGGTTACCAGAGTCAAGCTCAACTTCTTCGACAATCCTTGCTGCACCATCAACATGTTTCTTCTGCACCAACGAGTCAATAGCTTTGAGCTGTCGCATGAAAAACTTTTGATTGTTGTTGTTGGAAAACACGTCCATTGCATTCGATCCGGAACATAGAATTGCTGGGTACATTCGGAAGCTGTCATTGTAAAATTGGTTATTCGACGCCAATCTTCTCAAAATTTCATTGGACTGGTCATTATCTCGCATTTGGAATGATAATGACAAGTTGACTCGATCCATAATTTCACGCCGCGCTTGCACCAACCGGAACACGTTGGCTCGTTGCATCCAACTCATCACATCACTTGCTGTATCAAAATCACCTTCGCGCATCGACAGTATAACCCGATACATGCAAATATCCAACCATTCTTCAAAGGATAATCCTCGGAATTCTGTCGGAATCTCTTTTTCTTCTTGTACGGGTTCCTCTTCTTCACCACCTTCCAAGTTAGTATCGTTTAATCGAGAATTCAATTGTTCAATTCTCGTGTCAATATCTGAAAGCATGGATTTTTGGCGCGTTTTCCTTCCACCGGTTCTATTACCCTCACCTGTGTACTGCCTTCGGAGATCGTCAGGGAAAAATCGTCGATGTGCGGAAAAAATATTGTACAGTTCGATTGTGCGCCGCTTCAACTGCGGCACAATCGAGGCGTCCCCAGCGTGATACGTTTCCAAGTATTTCACAAACATGCCATACTTTTCCTTCACTTCTTGTTCCACTTTACGTTCCTCTTCTTCACGCTCATCTCGTGTCAGTCTTCGCGGTGCTCTCCTGGTCGGTTCCTTTTTAGTTCTTCGCTTCCGGTTTGAAATAAACGCACCACCACCACCACCACCAGCAGCAGCTGATCCCATCATTTCACTCCCATCTTCAACTACGTGTTCCTTCTCCTGGTTATGACGCTCCTGCTCTTCAGTTCGAATAGCAGCAACTTCAGACAACATTTCATGAGCTTCATCATACTTGCCGTAATCATCATACATTTCCGCCAGTTCCACCAACGTTTCGACAGACCGGTTCTCACCTTTCATAATATGCTTGTACCATTTCTCTGCTTCATCAAACCGCATCAACTCCCGGTTACATTTGGCGATAAATGGAGGTATCTCCGCCTGGTAATCCCTTGGCGCTGCTTCATCTTCATCATATTCCACATCATAGACCGCTTCAAACAAATCCAATGCCACCGAAAACTGACCCACCTCTTGAAATGCTTTGGCTGCATCAAAATATAAATCTTCATAATTCTTTGCCGGGAGCATCTTTAGATACTCCAAATGCTTCAGCGCTTCTTCGATATCCCCAAGCTTTGCTCGACATGTTAATAACCGGATTCGAATATCAATTGGAAGCTCATATAATTCCGGTTGATCTCGATACGGACTTTGCTGAAACTTTTCAACAGCTTCACGAGCTTCTGTAAAAAATTCGGTGTCATCTCTATAATTATCCCACCAATCCTCATCACGGTCATTCAGCCATCGCATGGTTTGTTTGATAGTCTTTACTTCCCGAGTAAACGCATTCTGTTTGTAGAGTAATTCTGCCAGAATATTCAATTCTGACAACCCAAACCGCTGGATTTCCCCCTTTTCGACCAATTCAGGCTGTTCTCGATTCTGTCGTAACAATTCCTCGTACAAACTAATCGCTTCGTTCATTCTCTTCATCGCGACCAGCGTTTCCGTAATCTCAATCAAAAGCTGTGGATCCGTCTTATTATTACGTCGTAATTTTTGCATCAAATCCAAAGCTCTACCGAATTGATTCGTAAAATTATACAAGCTGATTCTCTCGTCAGTAATTTCGCGATCCAGCTTATCATCAAGGTTAGCCGCAAGTTGATAAAACCTCAACGCTTGATCATAATGCTCTGCATCCGCACTCATTCTAGCAACTTCAACCCATCCCTCCCTATTTGATTTGTCCAGTACCATTCCTGCAACTTTTGCAGTCAAGACCTTATCAAAGTCTTTCAATTCTTCATAAGTCGCGGCAAGCATATCGTAAGCACGCTTCGCCAATGGATCCACCGAAATCGCTTCTTCGGCAAAATTAATAGCATCATCATATCTTGAATCGGCAAATGCTGCCATACTTTCTGACGTCAACTGGGCAACTTCTGCTGATACTACATGTTCAGTATATTTTTTTTTTCCTCCACGCGATTTCTTCTTGGGCTTTTCCGGCTCGTGTTCGATATCTGGAACATAATACGAATTGTCGTATGTCTCATTTTCAGATTCACTTTCACTGAAAATAGCTCTCAAATCCGTCACTGGTTCATCTCCTCCACCCCATTCAGGGTCTTCGGCATCACTCCAGTCCATTGTCTTTTATTATTATTTTGTTTTTGTTCAGTAGGTGAAGAAATATGCGGGCTGGGAGAGATGGGCTCCCCGCCCAGTGTCTTTTTTTAATTGTCTTCTCTTTATAACAACTACAAAACAGAAATATAACCATGTTTAGCGCTTTTAATGAAGGATTTCCAGGAAGTGCAAATTCGTGGGGAGTACCTGCTGTTCCACAAAGATTCAAACAGTTTTTCCGATGTTATCCTGTAAATATGATGCCTAATGCTAGAGACGATTTGAACTTTGGTGGCAAGATCATGTTGCCACAAAGCGCTTTGAACAAATTGACAATGCTTCACATTACATATCCAATGTTATTTGAATTGAAGAGCGAAGAAACTGAGATCAAGACGTATGCTGGTGTGCTGGAATTCACTGCTGAGGAAGGTCGGGTATATTTGCCACAGTGGATGATGGAGACATTGGCCGTACAACCAGGGTCATTATTGGAAATTGCATCAACAGATTTACCAAGAGGTACGTTTGTCAAATTGGAACCTCAGTCGGTAGATTTTCTGGATATTTCGGATCCAAAGGCGGTTTTGGAGAATGCAATGCGGAATTTTTCTACTCTTACTATCAACGACATTGTCCAGATCAAGTACAATAATAAGATATTTGCAATCAGAGTGTTGGAAGCGAAACCAGAAGATGGAAGCGGTAGTATATGTGTAGTGGAAACAGATTTGGAGGTTGATTTTGCACCACCGGTAGGGTATGTCGAACCAAGTCGACCAGCATCAACTGTATCATCGCAAGTTAGTGGGACCCCGGTGGGGACTATGGGGAACACAATCGGTTATGATAAACTAGCAAAACAAACTACTACTACAAAAAAGGATCCATTTTCTGGTGGCGGGCAGAAATTAAGTGGGAAAGCATTTGCTGCTGATGGTGATGAGGATGATAAAGAAGAAGAAGAAGAAATGGGGACGGATGCACCAGCTTTGGATCTGCCATTTGGACAATTATTTTTCGGATATAAAATCATCCCGTTGAAGCATGAAAAGGAGGAATCTGAAAGAGAGCATGATGAATCAACATCAGGTATTCATTTTCAAGGACAGGGCCAAACTTTGCGACAGTCTCGAAAGCGGAAAAGCAGTTCCAAACATGAAAATAGTCGTCCAAAGGGGAATTCTCCGGAAGTCGTTGAAATTGATTAGTATGTGTGTATGTGTGTATGTGTGTGGTAATTTTTGTCTATACATAGATTTGTGTCATTTCATTACAAAATAAATATTATTCTCGTTTTTTTCTGCTTACAATTCTTTGTAAAGATGCAGGTAATTCAGAAGACGAGGTTGAACTTCGGGATATCGTTCGAACAAGACTATTCATTGGATGTTGTTCGAATTGAGGCCCATCCCCAGATACAGAAAAGGTTCGTCGGATCATATTCTTTGGAATGACTCGTAAACTTGGCACATCATCGGCATCAGTCTCGTCTTCTGTGGCGGCACCATTCCTTGGTGTTGATGGACGAGATGAAGATACTGGGTTCAGCGGTTGCTGCTGGTCACTTTCTGTTTGGTGACGGGTATCCTGTTGGTCTAGCGGTTCGCTCAAGAACCCGAACCGGAATTCATTCACCCCGACAACCTTCCGTGTCAGGTCGACTAGTTCTTCCACATATTCCACAATCTCCTCCAACCCGGCGCTGGTGGCGCTCCAGCTCATGTACCGTTGCTGGGTCATGGAGTGTCGTTCCAAAGGTCCTTTCTCGTCTTCATTGCTGAACAGCTCAAACGTTGCATGTTTTTGCGGGGAAAATTCTGGCTCAGTTCCACTTGTTGGTCCATGTTCAGGAGAAGCTGCACGAGATGCCGCACGGGAAGCTTCGCGAGACACCGCACGAGATGTCCCACGGGACGGTCCAGGAGATGGAGAATGCAGCGGCGTAAGCGCCAAGGCAGCCGTTGCTGCTGATAGTGACGGTGCCATCGCCCCCGCCGCCGCACTACTGCTTGCCATTGACGAGCGGCGCGAAGTGGCGCGGCTGTTGTTGGCTGTTTCCGTGGTGGCAAGAACCTCTCTGACTCTGTTTACAATTCTCAAATGTGCAACCCGAGCACTAGGCAAGAACTGCGGTAGCTTCGTCTTGTTAATCAATGCTTCTTCAACAGCACGTAACGTGGACGTTAAACATCCATAAAACTCTCGGCGGTAGATATATACATACGGTGACAAGTCCTCAAGAACTGCCGAGCCGTAATGTTTTCTCAAAAACGAAATATTCTGAAACTTGTCGAGGATCTGATGCAGCACAAAAATAATTTCCCGGTATACCTTCTCATAGGGCTGGAACGATCCTTTCAGTCGAAACTCTTGTTTTGAACTTTCCCGAAATGTATCTGCAGCATGTAATGCATTCTTGGCCTTTCTCCACAGCTTGTTGATTTTTTGATCAACTTCAAGCGAAGACATTTGTTTCGCATCGTCTTGACCATCAATCCCCTGAGCAATACACCCTTCAATTCGTTGTGTACATTGAATTGCAACAATAATGTTTTTCACAAGCTGCACTCTTGCCTTGACCGGGAAAAACATGATTTGTACCGCCATGGCTGCTGACCCACCAACCAACATTGCTACACATCGTTTTGCGAAATTCTCCAAAATCGTCCCTGGTACTGTGGGGTGTACTGTAGACAGAACCACAATGTTCGCAGAGACAATACATACCACACCAGCTTTTGGGTATGATGAGATCAACATTATATAAAACGCTGGAAACATTCCAACCCCCATCATAACCGTCATCACATACGGGTTCTTCCCCCAACTGCCAGCTACAAACGTAGCATACCCCCATGCCGATCCCAGAGTAAGGCCGATTGTTCTTACCACGAAAATCTGGGTAGTTGCACCAATAGACGATTCTAATGCAATGGCAGCAACAAACCCAACCCATACACCTCGGATATTAGTATACCATCCTCGCATATCCGCACTGAATGCAGGAAAACTCACCAGCATTAGCAATAGCGTGAAATTGAATGCGAATTTCAAATGCGGCTTAAACTTCAATGGAAACTCCATAATGTCAGCAATTCGACTCCGGATAGCTACTTTGCTTTCATGCGAATCACCTTCATACTCCAAATGCGACCGCAAACTGGCAACATCTGCATCCTTTGACTCAGCATTACCAGTGGTAAGATACTTGTGGAATAACTTTTTGGAAGATAACCCGGAAAACCATAGCCCTCTACCAAAGATACCCTTTGCTTGTCGCCTCTGCCGCGTTTCCACCAGGAATTTACTATCTGATAACAACAAGGTCATGGTGTTGGCAAACTCTCTCAAGTTCATCAAAAATGATGAGATCAAGAAAAATTCATCCCGAGGCATCAAGAAATCGTTACTCGCTTCATGGCCCATTCTTCCCTGAGGACTCTCCTTCAAATTAACTGCCTGCAAACTTTCCGTGACCTCGTTGTCATATTGAACCACAGCTCTTGCCATAACCCCCACCATCTCTTCAAGCCCCTCTAAACTTGGCGCACTTTCCTTGTCCACGTCATACCCAAATGCAATCGCATGCTTAACCATATCAAATGATTGAGAAATCGCTCGAGATATCCCGCTCACGGGATCTTTGATCCTTTCCAAAAATTTCTGCAGCACTTTTTCGTCCGCAAACTCAATTTCTCGGTGCGGCTTGGTGTTATCACGATCGTCGCTTTCCAGCAGTGCATACTCCAACTCGCAGGCCCCAACTAACGCATTGAACGCTACCACTGCATTAGCCAGTTTCTTGATGATTGGTTTGAGTTCTCTTGGCGACATGTACGAGTAAGAGATCTCAAACAGCGATTCAGTCATGACCGCTTTACTAGCAGCAAGCTGCTGTCGAATCGAGATTTTATAATCTACCAATGTTTCCAATGAGTCGTCCGATTTTCTAGTGAAAAAATCCACAGTCTTATCGAAATATGCATGCAAGTTCGCCATACTATCCAGCACGCTATCCCCCAAGTAAGATGATCCGAATTCTGGTAGCACTGCCAGGTTCACAACAAAGCAAACAACAATGCCAATACAAATCGGTACAGAAAAGCTTCTTGCCAACATGGAGTACGGGGTATTTAAATTAGTAAGGAACGAGAAATGTGTCACCAAAAACATTAAAAATACCAAGACAAACAACCGTGGTGAATAACTCCGCACAAACCCATGTACAAACAGCATAATAATCTCCAACACTGCCAAAAATCCCAAAGCACTAACCAGTCCATGATGTTCCAACACTTTGTTGGCTAAGAAATGGCCAAACAAACTATAAGCAAGTCCAATAGCAGAACCTATACTCCCCAAAACTACCGCCTCGATCATTGCTCCAAATCGTCGGGCTGGGTGCATATTCACCGCGACCATGACAATCAAGTACGAAGATGTACCCATAATGTTATTTACTGGGGTGATCAGTATAATCACAAAGCATATCAAAGATGCAAAAACGCCTTTGAATATGCGTTTGGCTCCTAAAAAGTCCAACCCAGGTATCATAAGGAACATGTTTAGTGGTGAAGGATGTTGCCGAGAGAGAGCGAGAGAGAGGAAATGACAGAGCGGTTATATCATCATATGTTGCGCGCTTTTTTTGAATCTAGGAACGGAAAGAAAAATCTATTTTTTTCGAGCGGCTTTACGTAGTCTATCAAGTGTGGAACTTGCATATTCCCTATCTAGCTTCTTGGGTTGTTTATATTTTAATGCTGCTTTGATCTCTTTGAAAACAACAATTGCAGTTCGTTTACCTAGGACAACTTGTTCCACCGGACCGTATTTCGACATTTCTTCTACCAGCTGTTCTTCCGTAAGAGGTTCCTTCATTGTTGCGGTGATTGTACGAGCATCTTCATCGTCTTGGTCTTCATAAACCTTGCGCTTATTTATTCCTTCTTGTCGTAATGCTTCTTCATGCTGTGGATCCACCGAGGGCGTCGAATCATTCGATGCCGCAGTTCTATGTCGTTCTTTTGCTTGCGCTTCCCGTCTCTCCAAATCGTCCTGCATCTTCCTCCGTTCTGTGCTCTTTTTATCCCTTTTTCGTATCTGCTCGATTTTGGCATTTCTTTGTTGATCATACTGTTGGCGTCTAGTCTCATCCAACAGCGTATCCACTGCAATCTGTAGCAAGTGGAACTTTTCCACAGCTTCCGCTCCAGGGTTTTTATCAGGGTGATATTTCAGCGATACTTTACGAAACGCCTTTTTTATCTGACGCTCGTCTGCTGTGGGGTCCAGCCCCAACAGCTCATAAAGATCGTGGTCCATGTTTTGTCGTGGTGGTTAAAAATGCCGTTTGTACCACGCGCTAATGAAATCTCTTGCGGCGGCGTCTTAGATTTAATTTGTAACTTAACTTCAACCGCTTCATGTTTAAAAAAGCCAATTCTGGGTAGTTTACCGCGTGTATTTTACAAAGAATTGTTGATTTAAGGTTTGGGAAAGCAGCGGCACCTGTGGGTCACCCAAACTGCTTATTCTCGTCAAAAGCGGCTACACGCTGTGGGAAACCGGTATATGAGCAATCTTTTGATATATTTCATGATATCATCAAATATCGCATAAAACCTCTTAACCTTAACTTCAAAATCCTGCCGTCCGTCTTTCCAGGTTCCCTTTATGTAGCGGATCTGATACATCATGAGTGGAAATGAGCCGCACGGCATGTATCAAAGAGTTTCGTTCAGTTGGCAAACAAAAGAATGCTATTGTTTGGAGGCCCTTAATGAGGGGAAATTTTTTCAACAGTTTAAGAGACAAGAAAATAACCATAGCATCAAAGGAATTGTGCGGATTATAAAAGATAATAACATTCCGATGGAGTTTACCAAGCCCGCGTGTCCACACTCACCACCCCCTCCTTTTCTGTCTTTCTTGTTTTCTTAACTTTAACTAATGACTAATCACTATGTGGTGGAGTGATGACGAATGTGAAGAAGATATTACGGCAATGTCCTGGGAAACGAATTTACCGTGAAAATTTGGACAAGCTGGTAGACGACATTATCCGCAAAAAAAACGCCCACGGTGGCTAGTAAATACCGGGAACAATGCTCTAAAGGATTACATGTTATGGAAACAGCAACTAAAGAGGGGTTCAGACCATGCGGATTTTTTGGCACCTATGTCGCAAAAAATGACTTTGTGAAGGACGGGTCAGACGAAGGGACCGGCGTCGCGAATTTATGAACACTGTTCAATCGAGGATTAGTGCGTGTTTTCCTAGATCTGCCTAGCTGTTCAACAAAACCGCTAACGAGGACGAAGGACTGGATTCCATGTTGGATGGTGTAGACAAACGGTTCGCATTACCGTCTGGGCGGGAGATTAGCCTAGAGTTAGACAAACCTATCTATGGACCCGAACCTACTATGCGGCAAATGCGGTTGTATGTTAGCGAGATGGTAAGGGCATATCATATGAAACTGGCTATTGTTCCGGATCAAATGCAAGAGTTCTTGGCCATGGAACTTGAAACGACACCATTTCGACAGGGATTGGATGGGGGGAAGGCTACAGCATCGAGCAGCCCAAGCGTGTCAGCTGCACCAAGAATACGAAACCAGCTGAAAAGCCATATTTTGTTATTATCCGTTCTCCATTTGATATAGTGGAGACTGGCCCTTTGCTAGGGGAATGGGAGTTGAGTGAAATTGTCGCACGGTGTGAGCACAGATAGCAAGACCAGGTTGTAGTCATAAGGCAAACCTTGATGGGACAGTTAAACGGTCTGCTAACTACCGCTTGGTTTCAAGGGGGTTTACTAATGTACCAAGATGTTTAATTAGTTTGCTCTCTTTATATTGTCTCGTCATTGTCTGCATGTTTTGGGCGCTTCGAATTGGTTTCAGTGCCGACACGCCGCACCCAGCCCTAGCATAGCCGCCGCACCCAATCCTAGTGTAGCCGCACTAAAGCGCTGCTTGAATCCAATACAACATTAATAACTTGCGGCTTTTGTTTTACAAGTAGGATCAATAGTTTTGTATAGAGGTTTTATGTGCAAGCAGTAGTTAGCTAACGGTCATACCGTGACATCACGTGGCGCTGATTTCTGTTACTGTTATGAGTCCCGTCATGAGCTTAGGGTTATCCAGATCAGAAAACGAGTCAAATTATGAAAGGTTCGGTGAATAAGAATTGGAACCACAATAATATATATGCATATATCTGGCCTACATTATTTCGCTTTTTAGGCGTTGTTTAAAAACATAACTCGGCGAGTTTGAAACAAGTGTTACTAAATATGCATGTTCCCCAAACGGAATTGTAAAATACCAACATCTGTCCTATATTGAAGTGGTAAAAGCAAGAATTGACCGGTTTCAAACTATTATGGTTCAAAACTTTTGCAAAGAATAAATACCGAAGACCTTGGAATTACCCATTTCAGCGCGCCGCGCCAGTTTTTTTTTTTTTTTTTTTTTTTTTGTATTAGCAAATTACAAATGTTATTTTTTTATTATGCAACCAATAACCACATTGATATAAACTGGCAAACAAACGAGTAAACAAACAAGAATTGCATCCTTCGTTGACGCTGACCATGATTAATAGTCTGAGTGGTTCCAGCCGCGTTAACCTCTGGCAACAAAATATATCGCAAAGACCGTAACAAAAAGAACGAATTCGACGTCGAAGTGTAACCAAAAATGACCCATTTAAATACCGAGTTGCTAACAAATGACGAGATGAGCATTGTCAGCGTAATCCCCACAAACTTGTACCCACTGTACGCGATAAAATCTAACAATTTGGACCCGGCACTCAACAAATACGTTCCCAGTTTCAAAAACATGAGCTCCACAAGCATAAATGCAATTGCCTTAGAAGAGACATATCCCAATACTGTAGGTTGAAATTTTCCTTGGACACCTGCCAAAACTCCTGATAACAAAATATATGTTGTGAACGCCATCACTGGTATATACATGTCTGGGGCGTTTAAATCTTCTTTCGCTGTACAAAATCCTTCTTGGACACCAGACGTATCAGACCTCCTAGGTTGACGTACCCAGCTCTTGTGCCGCCATGGGAATAGGATCAGTAGAATTTTCCGTAGCACATATGAATTCGATACTTGGAAATAATATTTGAGTGATGCCACCGAAACGTATTGATTAATATTCTTTTGTAGGTATTCTTGACCATAGTTGACTGCATTCCTTCCAACTTCAATCCCGATCTGTGTGCTTGGATCGTGAAGAAAGTTGTTATATGGCGCTTGACCATATGGTTGTTGCTGTTGAGGTTGAGGTTGAGGTTGAGGTTGAGGTTGAGGTTGAGGTTGAGGTTGAGGTTGAGCCTGAGCTTGGGGCTGAGGAGGTTGCTGATGTGATTGAGGTGTATATCGACTGTTCGGGTTGCTTGGCATTCCGTCGGCTGGAGGAGGTGACCTGAACGGAGGAATTGGATGCTGGGGAATAGGGTGATGAAGTGGTGGCGACGTAGGTTGCCCTTGCTGATACCCGTACATAATGTTGTCGTGTCGTTGGTGGGAAGGAAATAAAATCCTGGGCGAGCCAGCTAGGCGCGGGATTGAGATATCTTGGGATTTTTAGATTTCAACATCCGGGTAAACTTTCCTTTAACAATAAACACTTTAATGTATGCGGCTATTATATATATTTTTGTTATACCAATTTTTATTTTAATAAAATCTAGTTACCAGCGGCAATCTTCTTTGCCTTTGCTTCAGCAGCAGCATTTCCACCTTGTTCACCAAACATGTCATAACCCCATTCGACTGGGTCATTGTATCTGGTATCGGTGTTTAGAGATTCAAGCTTTTGCATAGCTGCTTGTGGCAATTCAAAGATTTCAAAGTTACTCTTGATACGAGATGGAGTGACGGATTTTGGTACAACGGAGTAACCCCTTTGAACCAAGAATGAAATCAACACATTGGCCACTGGCTTGTTGAGAGATTCAGCAACTTCCTTGACTCGTGGATCATCGATGACACGGTCCTTGCCGTAAACATTGTTACCCAATGGACTGTAAGCAGTTGGCACAATGTTGTGTTTTTGATGGAAAGCATGCAATTTGTTTTGCAACAAGAATGGGTGTGCTTCAATTTGGTTCATAGATGGCTTGATCTTGGCAATCTTCAAGATTCGTTCCAATTCGTTGATGCCAAAGTTGGAAACACCGATGGATCTAACCTTGCCGGATTCCACCAACTTTTCCATTGCTTGCCAAGTTTCTTCCAATGGGGTATCGGCCTTGAGAACAATACCGTCAGACCCTCTTGGAAAGTACTCATCGCCTTGTTGGAAAGCCAATGGCCAATGGATCAAGTACAAATCCAAGTAGTCCAATTGCAAGTCCTTCAAGGTTCTTTCGAGGGCCTTTGGTACATCTTCAGCTTTGTGAGAGTTGTTCCAGACCTTGGAAGTAACGAAGATGTCTTTTCTTGGGACACCAGAAGCGATGATACCTCGTCCGACTTCTTCTTCATTTTCGTAGATAGCGGCGGCATCAATGTGCCTGTATCCGGATTCCAAAGCAGTTTGCACAGCATTTTCGACTTCCTTTGGCTTGGACAACCAAGTTCCCAAACCTACTGCTGGGATTTCATAGCCAGAATTGAGCTTGATGGTATCGTTGACAGAGACCATTGTTATTTTACTTTTGTGGGTTTTGTATTTGACTGTTTGTTGTAACGGACAGATGGGGGTGAAAGCGGGAGGTTAGAGGTCTTTATATATCCCATTGAGTGTGGGGGTATTGCTCGGACAGTATTATGCCGAAATTATCTTAGCGCGCGATATATTGGGAGTCAGTAGAATAATGAAAGTTTCAAATGGCGGGTTACTGAGGGTGATTAAGATATTTGTGCATGTTATGGCCGCTAGCCTTAGAATTATTCTCTGATGTTCTTCTATTGACCCCCACGTCGGTGTACACAGTTCGTGGCGGCGCTACCACCGACCGCAAACCGCAATTGCAACCGCGCCACGGATGTTGATCGCTTGTGACGAATAAACAGGTGGAGCTAAGACTAAGCAAATAAATTTTAAACAATGACGGTGTGGCTATTAAGGGGAGGGGTTATGCCACTCAAGATTAATCTGTACCGTGGCATATAAAGCTACGGCCGTCGGCGAGAGAGAATGAGCGAGAGATTCTGTAGTAGTGGTAGTAGTAGCAAAGCACTGGATCAACAGGTTCCCTGCCCCAATAATGCTTAATTATGATCAACCGAATAGTGCAATATAAAGATAGCCCAGATTCCATGCACTGATACAGAAGCGCAGACTAATTTAACGACTGAGGCCCAACAATGAGCCCCAACCATGAGGCTCAACGTTTTATATGCATTGTTGCAGCGGGATTGTGCGCCATGGCCATCGGTTTAATTTATTAGCCTGCAAATTGAACTAAACAGTATGCTCCCATGTCCAGCAGAGACATCACGATTATCTGTTGCATTTCTTCGTTTACCTCTACGATGTTTTAGTAGCATCACAGCTTGGTTGAATCCAAACAAGCACTACTTATGTCCGAAAAATGCCACACCAAAGCGAGGAGGTGGTTTAAACCATGACAGACCGGCTGGCTTGTTAGTTAAAGAGAACGAGTTTGTTCAACCCTAACTGGCTGATCCTAGCCGACAGGTTGGTACTACATTCTAGCTTAGCCACGTCATACGTCACGCCAATAGGATGGAGGGTTATAAATGCGATATTTTCTGCATACTTCTGACTACATCAGCTGTTATCGGCCGACTCCTATAACTACCCGGTTTTCACGATTGAACCCACTATATGGCCCAGTGTACACGCATATACGCACATACGGTTCCTCCTATCTAGATCTGGCATCGAAACAAGTGTTGAATACGCCACTAACCCCGCAACTGAGTTTGGTTTTTGGTTTTGTGTCGGCGCAACGTCGGCTGGATCTTGCAGCAATGGAATCCAAATCCAAATCCCCGCACATAACCCAGGACCCGTTCTTTCATTTATCGGACCGTGTCTCCGGGTAATCAAGCTGGTTAAAGCGGGTTTTGGATTGGTGGGGTAAGTGGAAATTTTATGATCAACAGGCAACTTTCAACGTTCAAAACGTTCCGCCACTTGTGTCCGAAGTGAAAAAAACTTTTCATCCAGAGCTCTAGAATGACAAAGGGTCTCATGTAACCGTTTCGGGTTTAATACGATGATCCGATGGCCTAACTACATATACATATATGAAGATCGCTCGGAGCAAAATATCGCTGATAGGAGCTTTTAATCCAGGCACCGATGTATAATGCTAGATAGATAGCAGTTCATATCGGACTTTTACGGTGTCATTGATAGGAAAGCTGTAAAATCTTCAATCTAACAACAACAAACCTAATTTGACACGTAACTTTAATGGACCAGAATGTATTGCCGTTAACGTTAACCGACAGAGAGCTTGCTTGGGCGAGGCTGCAAGGGGTGTTACATGCTTTTGATTGCTTTTTTTCAGTGCCGTAATTCGGAATTCAGAATTTTGAGTGGCTTTCAGCTGTAATATGAGCTTGGCCGACCTTTCATACCAATCGTATCAACCCAGACTACTAAAAAAAAAACTGGCCGATACCAGTTGAGTCCCTTACCTTAGGTTTAGGCACACGTCCAAACTGAGAGGTTCGATGGCGATGGGGATGGGGGCCATCGCGAAAACTTTTCATCATAAGTTGGGCAGTCAACCCGCTCGGCTGCGCCAACTAAAACTTTGCATTCGGCCCAGTTTGATAGGAACCAGACCAAGACTATAGGCGGAACTGAGACAGCATCTACACAAACTTAATGCACGGCTATAAAGCTCGTATGGCAGGACAAATCGAGCCGGCCAATCGATCAACGGCCAATAGATCAAATATGCTGATTCTGTGTTCGGCCGCGCTCAGCTGCATTCGAGTCTTCCGCGAACGGAAACTTCAAATGCGTATATGCATAGAGATAATCTGTAAAAACTGTCTCAAAATACACAAGCCGTTCCTATAGTTTTTGATGAGACCCCATAATGGTCTGTGGTTGGTCAAAAGTCCTATCAGCAAATCAGGTTTCAACGTTTTGAACTTTGAAGTTTGATATTGATATGGAAATTCGGAATGTTGAGCCCTTGGAGCCGCTTCATCGCGGGCGCCAGCCGGCCAGAACCAATAAATCTCAACTCTGAACAAGTAAACTCAGCTAACAGAGTATCGCTCTCAAACAAGAGGCTGCCACATGGTTAGGCAACAGTACCTGAGACTTTTTTGTTCTAAAAAGGATCGGGGAAAAATAAAGCCTGGTGTGCAAAAAAAGCTTACCGTTTAATGCCAAGTGAGGGGGTAAAGAGGAGAAAGGAAAAAAAAAAAAAAAAAAAAAACAAACAGGAGATCTGCCCCGATCATCGAATAATGTTACTTTTTTGTAAAATCGTAAGTAGATGATAACTCAAAAGTATATATAAGGTGGTGGATCCCCCCTTGTTTTGTAGTGACACTTTTCATACAGATCATCCATGTCCGAAGACAAGATTGGGTTTTCAGCACCAGACGTTGACCAAGGCGACGAGAAACGACCATCGTCGCCTTCAGGCTCTCCAAATTCTCCAAACTACGACCAATATGAGAATATCCATCTATCCAAATGGCAACGTTTCAGAGATTCTTTCAAGCCTGCCGAAGTTGAAGAGATCGACAGCTCAAACCTTAATGAAGATGAACGGGCCATGATGGCAACAGCTCAGTCGCCTCTCGCCAGAAAATTAAAAGGGCGACATCTGCAAATGATTGCTATTGGAGGTTCGATTGGTACAGGATTGTTTGTTGGGTCAGGTGAAACCTTAAGGACAGGTGGTCCAGCCGCGTTGTTGATCGGGTTCGGTATTATTGGTATCATGTTGTTTTGTACTATGCAAAGTTTGGGTGAATTAGCAGTCTGTTTCCCAGTTTCCGGTGCATTCTCGGCATTTAACACTCGATTTATCCATCCTAGTTGGGGTTTTGCTGTCGGTTGGCTTTATATGGTTCAATGGCTTGTGGTGTTACCCTTGGAATTGGTCGCTGCGTCTATTACCATTGGATATTGGCAAAGTGATATTAATCCTGCTGCATGGGTCGCTATTTTCTACGTTATTGTTGTGGTTATCAATTTGTTTGGTGTCAGGGGTTACGGTGAGGCTGAATTTGTCTTTTCTATCATCAAAGTCATGGCAGTTGTTGGGTTCATCATCCTTGGTATCTGTATCAATACTGGTGGTATTGTCGGCGGTGGTGAGTATCTTGGTAACAAGTTCTGGCACAATCCAGGTGCATTTAGCAACGGCTTCAAGGGTGTTTGCTCTGTATTTGTAAATGCGGCTTTCTCGTTTACTGGTACTGAATTGGCTGGCCTTGCTGCTGCTGAAACCGAAAATCCTCGAAAAACTTTGCCATCAGCTTGTAAGCAAGTCTTTTGGCGAATCGCCTTGTTTTATATGGTTGCTTTGACCATTGTTGGTTTGTTGGTTCCATATAACGATTCCAAATTGTTGGGATCTTCTAGTGTCGATATTACAGCGTCTCCGTTTGTGATTGCTATTAACAATGCTCAAGTCAAGGTCTTGCCATCAATTTTCAATGTGGTTATTATGATTGCCGTGCTCTCTGTTGGTAACTCGGCTGTATATGGTTGCTCGCGAACTATGGCTTCTTTGGCTCACCAACGTCTAGCTCCAAAATTTATGGGATACATTGACCGAACCGGTCGTCCATTGTATGCTATTGGTCTCACCTGCGTCTTTGGCCTATTGTGTTTCTTGTCTGCCAGTGATAAGCAAGAAGACGTTTTCAACTGGTTGATGGCGCTTACTGGGTTGTCTTTGATCCTTACTTGGGGGTCTGTCAATCTTTGTCATATCCGATTCCGACGAGCTTATAAAGTTCAAGGTCGATCATTGGAAGACTTGCCATTCAAATCTCAAGTTGGTTTACCTGGAGCTTGGCTTGGGGTGATTATCAACGCACTTGTGTTGGTGGCTCAATTCTATACCGCTGCATTCCCAATTGGGTTGACCTCAGACACCGAGAAGCCAACTGCTAGAGTGTCGACATTTTTCCAAAAATACCTTGCTGCTCCAATTGTTATTTTCCTGTTTCTTATCCATTTTATTTGGAAACGACCTTCATGGACTCGGGCTGCGAATATGGATTTGGATGTTGGTCGACGAGACATTGACATTGACCGACTGCAACAAGAGATTGCCGAAGAAAAGCAATATATTGCCTCGCGTCCTTGGTGGTACAGATCCTGGAAGTTGTGGTGTTAAATGTTATTTTTTTAAAAAAAAAAGAATTCTATATTATTGTGTATTTTAATGATTTTTTTGGTTGTTAGCCTTAGTTAAATTTCGCTAGACTGATCGCCCTGTAGCTCCTGCAGGGTTCCTTTGTGGGAAATCCACTACCATTCTTCACTACAAGTGTAGCATGTGCTTCTTATGTGAGCTTCCAGTATGTTTTATGTTAGTTCGCAGCTGGTTATATAAAAAAAAAACATTAGATCATCTAAGATGTGCATATTGCAAGCAAAAAAAGAATGCGAACTCTGTGGATCGAACACAGGACCTTCAGATGACTTTTTGAGACCGAAGTTTTAGACGCTTCAGTCTGACGCTCTCCCAACTGAGCTAAGTCCGCATTTCTTAAAAAAAAAAATACGCTGTCCGTGAAACCGGATTTGGGAGCCGCGTAAAATGCGGCTCAACGAGTACATGGCCTTACCAAAAATCCGGCACAGTTTCTGGTTCCATCCACACAAACAAGAACTGATACAACAACGCAAATCAATGTGGCGGGGTAATAAGGGTTTTTGGCCAAAGGCTAGAGACTTCTTTAACTAAAATGGTTGCGAAACACCTGAAACTTTGTACTAGCGTATACAATTGGGCAATGTCAGTGATACCATCATCTCAAGTGGTAAGCCAGTTGTTCCTTTAAAGAACTCGCAGATATGGTAATGGGTATAGGATTGATTTATGTTTTTATGTAATATATTTTTATATTTTATATATTGTGAAAAATAAAAAATTAAAAGAAAAAAGGTAGTAATATTTTAATATATTGTGAAAAATAAAAAAATGAAGTAGTAGTGGATGAAATGTTTTTATGTAATATCTTTTTTTATTTTAATATATTGTGAAAAATAAAAAAAAAATAAAAATAAAAAAAAGGTCACGTACAGCGTACATCTGAGAATGGGTAATATATAAGATGGTGTTAGAATATCGTGGACTCATTTTCTTCTTTCCTTCTTTATGCGTCTATCTTACTTTTGATATTCTAACACTTTTGTTATTAGGTAAGCTATATTGTATTTGAATAAATATTTAACACTTTTGTTATTAGCAACGGCTATAACTAGCGTTTACGTATCCTCGAACTGCACACCACAGGATATCAAAAGTATATTACTAAGTTAGTCGTATTTAATATCAAAGTACATTAAACATTTGAGGATTTCGGCAAAATGTGGTGTCTCAAGATGTTAATGATAATGGTGACAGTGGTAAGCATAGCTAAAGCTGATGATAGTACCAAAGCCAATACAGCCGTTTGTAATGCTATGGACCAGTTGGTTTCGGAATGTGACGCTGGAGATATGGAAAAACTATCTCAAAGCAAGTATGTCGTAGGTGAAGTTGACCGGTGGGGCAATGCTAGCTGCAGATTGAATATGAATTATAGAAGCTACAATCTGGCCATGAACGATAAGGACTTAATACAAAACGTTACTATGCCAGCATATACTAGCCAGGAATTAACGGAGGAAATACAATCACTATCACAAGAATTCACATGTAAAAACTGTGAATTGTCGAAGGCTAAACGAAATCCTTGGGACGAATTCGTCGGAGGTATGTGGGTTATCATGGATAACACGTACACCCGTGGGGCATATGACTATGGTAGCCAAGCGTTGCACCATATAGTGGTTAATGCTGACTGGGTGTCAGGATTTATGTCACTAGGCGCAGCTTGGATGATTGCTGACAAAGGAGATGGTGAAGGGAGAGGAGATACATGTTCTACACACTGCTTCAATCATGAAAATAATGGTTACACGTATCATCTCTGCATGTATGTATTTACTGATAACGGCCATAAGTGTGCGTTTGCAGAGGCAGCAGGAAATACAGCTATGGCTGCGATGTATGATGCCTTCCTGACAAATGCTCAAGAAAATTGCATAGGTAGGTGTATGACGTTGTTCAATCGCGGTAATTCAATTGCATATATTAAGTGGGTTAGGTTTAATAGTGGCATACACATGGGGGATTTACAATGCGCAGAAGAACCAGGCTGGCGAACCCCCTAGGGCTGTATGCGTATCAAGATTATATCATAACTAGTTGTCAAGTAGATGTTCCAAGATGCTTATATTAAGTCTTGTCCCCATTGCCAACAATCCAAAACACCTCGCCGATTGCCTGCTGGGCTGTTGAAGAGTCTTCCAGTCCCAGGCGATGTGTTTCAATCTCTTTCTATGGATTTCATTACCGGATTATCGACGTCTTTTGGTTAAGGTGAAATTCTAGTGGTGGTTGATCGATTGAGCAAATATGCGATTTTCATTCCGTGCAATAACAGTTACTGCAGCTGATATGGCCTACCCTACTAATCCACTATGTGTTTTTGCGGTTTGGAATTCCAGCTAATATGGTGTCGGATCGTGGTACACAATTTACTGGAGATGTTTGGAAAAAGGTGGCTGAAGCATTTGACATTCAACTCGACTACTCAACTGCTTACCATCCTCAAACTGATGGTCAAACGGAACGGATGAACCAATATTTGAAGGCTTATTTACGCGCTTATGTGAAGGATGATGGAACCAATTGGGCACAACTTTTGCCATTTGCTGCCGCCGCTATCAACAATAATAGAAGTCGTTCAACGGGGCATACTCCAAATGAACTAGTTTTGGGTAAAGACATCACGTTGGATTTCAATGGTGCTGTTGCAGATACAAATTTACAGGCTGAGAACTTTTTAAATCGCTTTGCCTCTGCAAGAGAACAAGCTCGGGCTTCAATGGTTAACGCCCAGAGAAAACAAGCCACACAATACAACAAAAACTCATCGAAAAGTTAAGTATGCTCTAGGTGAAGAAGTTCTCTTATCTACAAAGAATCTCCACCCTGGACCTAAGGGCAATGCTTTATCCATGAAATGGATTGGTCTTTTTCACATTTTGGAAAAGATTAATGATAATGCGTATCGTTTGGATATTCTTAAATCGTGGTCTGGCCACCCCGTATTTAATGTGCAGTATCTGCAAGAGTTTTACGAAAGCGATATTCGCGGACGAGATGCATTTACCAATCATCAAGATATGGACTTTTTCCGGGATAATCCATTGCGCATTATATCAATTGATGGATGTGCTAAACACGGCTCAATGTATACCTACCGCTGCAGTGTTCCCAATGAATTTAATATTCCTTGGGGGGGGATCCTGTAAGCCGCAGCTCTACTAGTACGGCTTCCACGGGTAACTCTGAGCACGTACAGCGTACATCTGAGAATGGGTAATATACAAGGAGGTGTTAGAGTGGACTCCTTTCTTCTTTCCTTTCTTTAGGCGTCTACCTTAGTTTTGATATTCTAACACTTTTGTTATTAGGTAAGCTATATTATACTTGAAATAAATATCTAACAATTTTTGTTATTAGTAACGGCTATAACTAGCATTCTACGTATCATCGAATTGCACACCACAGGATATCAAAAGTCTTAAAATGCTCCCGGAAAACGAAACTGAAACCAACAACCTGGCGATGATTCTCAACAGGTCCAACCAACGACTCCGGTCGAACCAGAGACCTCCGAACCACCACCAGAGGCGTCCCCGGGAATTACCCCAACTGGTCTAGCCAGAATGGCGAAGACGGATTTAGCCGCTCTTTGTGTTGACCAACAGGAACAGAACCGACAACTACAGGAGTCGCTCCGACATCAACAAGAGTCGTCGGATGATATGAGACAACTTCTTCACTCTATCCAACAACAATTGGCCGAACTCCAAATCAAACCGGTGCTAAACCCAACTGTGGATCAACAGTCAGTTCCTATTAAGGCTTCTTTTGGGATCGTGCGCCCGTGCGATGTGGGGACGTTTAATCGAACCTCTGCCGTCCGTTGGGTCCGATATGCCTAGCGCTATATTGCCCAATGCCAGCATCTGGCTGAAGCTCCGGTGGTCCTGAGTAAATCTTTTCAAGAACCAGTGGAACGTGAACTGTTTGAAAGGATTGTGACATCCAACACTGATGGTTTGGATGTAGCTTGGAGCACGGTATTTGAGGAAGTGCTGTATCACTACGGTCCGATGGAAGATGAAATCAATCCAGAGGATATGAAATGGCCAACCACGAAGGAGGAGGTTCCGAATGCCGCAACCCGCCTTGCCATACTATTCCGACGTGAGCAGCACCCCTACTGGTTGATTGAAGCGGTTGTACACAAACTGCCCCGATCTTATGACAATCACGTTCGAGCTTATATTCGCGAAGCGCTTGAGTCGACGAATGGCGGGGTGAGTGACTTACGAAGAATCATGAAACGGGCTTTGTATCGTGCGGCCTGCCAACAATGTAACATGACTGTTGGCCATGCCCCTTGGTGTAAGCGAAATCGAAATAACACCAACAATTCAGGTAGACCACCATGTCCGAACTGCACACCACAAAAACTTAAGACCTAGCTCTACCAAAAGGGTCCCCCATGGTAGATCTCAGCACTGGTGTAACTCTGAGGATGGTAAGGTAGGTTATCGCACAATTGGGACTATCGACTCTCCTTCGTCACTATTAGCACAAGTGGAAAGACACGCAAGGAGAATCATTAGTTCGATATTCTAATTGTGATATTAAGAATCTTCGATTTAAGTAAGGAATCACACTATATACAAAAGTGCCCCTTACATAAAAAGACAAATTCACGCTGTCCGTCAAATCGGATTGGTGAGCCGCATAAAACGCCTTTGCCGCACGAGTTTTGAAGGCCGGCTAATGATTGGTGGAAATATTTTATACTGTAAGGTTTATCTCTCGTTCATGAAAATATTTTTCTAGCCGCCCTGCTAACGGATTATTGGGGGGTTTGGCGCTTTTTAATGTGCTAATGATACTGCCAATAGGCTGCCCCGTTTCAACTTTTGATAGCCGATGAAGTTTCACGAGCGACAGCAGCAAATCAATCACCGAAATCAGTGTATATGTACACCCAGCGGTTAACATGTGTTTCAATGCGCCTCTACCCTGCCTCTGTCCTTTTGAATACAATGGATTGTCTGCAAAAATCAGGCTTTCGGCTAGCTAGGCGGTGTCTAAATGGTGTTGCAAGGTTGCAAAGAAATTTCCCCCACGCACCGTTTTATAATGTAATTGAGACTAGCACTACCGATTACGCGTTTGCAACGTCTTTCGGGGAGCCCTACAACCAAATGAGGCCCGGAAACCTTTTAACCATTCGCCAACCATGGTTACTGGATTTGGGTCGAGCATTGAAGGCGAAAGCAGTACAATTATCCCACAAGCAAGATGTGATGCCTTCATGTAATTCAACGGTTGAATCTGAAAAAGTCTCGAAACTGTTCATTAAGATGATATTAATTTCACCAGACTGTGTAGTGATCAAATGTGCCTTAACCCCTTATCGCTGTGCGGCTTTCCCAACCCGAGCCGGGGCCGATCCGATCCGATCCCGCAACTCAAAACGTTGGGATATTTGTGCTCTCTTAGCTTCCGAGGATCCCTTTTCCAAAGGCCGATTGCATTTTTCCGCCTTTCTCTCGATACCCCATCATGCTTGGCGAACTGCGACCAATAGTGCTACGGGCTCACCGCGTACGATGTTATTCGACGCGCAAGCCATACCTTGATTATAATTTCAATTCGTACAGCAAAATCCAAAAGTTTTCAGATCTACCGCAAGCATTTGGCTCCAACCAGCATATATCAATCGACAACGACCTCGGCGTAACTCTGAGGGCGGCATTATGGCAGTTCAAAGCACCAATTCGGTACGCATTTGCATATGGCAGTGGAGTCTTCAGTCAAGGATCTGCCAGTAATAAGACGAAACCTCAAATTGATTTGATTTTTGGCGTTTCGCATACTCAGCATTGGCATTCATTGAATATGAAGCAGTATCCGGAGCATTATTCAGGCTTGCGACTGCTAGGGTCCGGGGCAGTCAGTTGGGTGCAGGACAGCTTGGGCGCAGGTGTATATTTCAATCCATATGTTCAACTCAATGGGATGACGATAAAGTATGGAGTGGTAAATCTGGATACGTTATTGACTGACTTGTCTGAATGGGATACCTTGTATTTGGCAGGGCGATTGCACAAGCCGGTCAAGATTCTACGTGATGAGCCTCGGGTCCGGTTCCTCAACCAATCGAATTTGATCAGCGTTTTGAGAGCATCACTGTTACTGTTACCAGAAACTTTTACAGAGTACGACCTCTATACTGCGATTGCAGGCATTTCGTACATGGGTGACCCGCGGATGAGGTTTGGTGAAAATCCACACAAGGTGAAGAATATCGTGGAGAACCAGTTTTTGAACTTCCGACGGTTGTACTCGCCATTGATGGATGAGTTGCCAAATATCGATTTGAAGTCATCTTCATCAAGCAAGTTGGACGAAATTGAAGTCGCTTCGTTAACTCAGGATATGGACCCAGTGAAACGGGGTAATATGGTTGTGCGTCTACCATCCGTGTTTAAAAGCAAGCTATATTCACGATACCCTAACAACATGCAATCCGAGCTTAATGACAACCAGTCAATTGACAAGTCTTCCAAGAAGAAAATATTCTGTAAGGAATTCGACCAACAGATCGCACAAGATCCAAAGTTGGTGGATCAAATGGCCCAGGCAATAAAACAGACTGTCGGATGGACTTCAACGGTACAATCTGCCAAGGGCATTCTTACGGCAGGACTGACTCGCAGTATCAAATATTCATCAGAAAAACTTAAAAAGTCATATGCAGCTAGAAAATAGAGAAAATACAAAAAAAAAAAAAAAAAAAAAAAAAAAAAAAAAAAAAAAAAAAGATATAAAGAAGTATAAAAAAATCTAGAAATTTATCTACGGCGCAATGCTTGGAACCTTTCTTGAAGAGAATCTAGTTCTTGTTGCTCTTTGGATTTCTTTGGTACTTCGTTGGTACCAGCCGCCACTGGAATTGGGCTCTCTTTGTTTCCTCCTCCTTCACCATCATCATCATCATCATTGCTGTTGTCAGTGACGTCAGGTTGTTCGACTGGTAACCCAGAATATGGAGCGTGGTACGTCTTTGCAATCTCACACAAGTAAAGGTTCACCAAATCCTCACTCGGGGTAGCTGTCGACATTCGTTTCATCACCTTTTCTGGAACCTTTTCAGGAGTATCAGTAGCATCTTTAGAAAATTCCTTACCAAACTTGTGCATCAACAAATCTCTCACTTGGTGAAGTTCTTTAATTTCTGTGCGTGGGGCGCAATATATGATCGTTCTAACAGCTTCCTCAAGCCCCGGATCGCACTCTTTTTGGTCCAACAAACCACTCCTCGCCAGTAGCAATTCGCAGAACAACTCCAAAATTTCAAGTAATTCTACATTAATGTCCTCCTGAATAATAATCTCCACACGGATTTTGGCGCTTTGTTCTTTGCCGTTCTCCAACAAGTGTGCCAGCTGCAAAATGTTAGCTAACCAACCCACTGGCAACAAAATTTCAAATACATACGTCTCGTCTCTGCTGCTTTGCAATAGCAGTTTGTTTCTGTTGCACCAGCTTCAGACGGTTAATAGACATCTTCAGCTGGGCCTTGAGCTTCGAAATTAACGGGTTCATCATAGTGTTTGTGATAAAGCGCCACCTCTCCCAACCCCCCAGCGTTTGTCTCATCTTAGCATCTTGACAGTTATTTACAAAAGAGTGGCAATGTCGTGGTTTTCGGCAGTATCTATTGATGAGCAAGTAGAAAAGGCAACATCTGAGAACTTGCCGACTGGTGAGCAGGATTTGGGGTTGAATCTGGAAATTTGCGACTTGATCAAATCCAAGACCGTGCCACCGAAGGATGCCATGCGGTCATTGAAGCGGAGATTGCTTAACAAGAATCCAAACGTGAGAATAGCGACATTACATTTAATCGACACTTGTATCAAGAACGGTGGGCCTCATTTCCTACAGGAGATTGCTTCTAGAGAGTTTATGGATTCTGGCATGTTGGTGCTGAAGCCTCCATCGGGGGTCGTTAACCGTGAAGTGCAGAACTTGATGCTTATGTATATTCAAAACTGGGCCAATGCATTCGATGGGCAAATCCAGTTGAGTTATGTTAACAAGGTTTACAATCAGTTGAGAAGCGAAGGGTTTCTTTTCCCCGATAGCACTAAGCTGGGGTCGTCGTTTATTGATACTGCAGCGCCACCAGAATGGGTAGACTCGGATACTTGCATGAAGAGTGGTACCCCATTTTCATTTGTGAATCGAAAACATCATTGCAGGAACTGTGGTGGTGTGTATGTGCAGAAATATTGTCAAAATTATCTGCCGTTGCCACATTTTGGTATCAACGAGCCAGTTAGAGTATGTGATGATTGTTATGGGAAGCTGGAGTCAAAGAAACGCCCACAGGAGCGATCAGGTAGCATCAAATATCAAAGCACGCCGCCAAATCCACAGTTTCAACAGCAACAAAAACAACCCCAGACTGCTTCGGCAGCAGGCGGTCAACCATCTGATGAAGACGAAGATTTGAAGCGAGCATTGGCGTTGAGTCTCGAGGATTCAAAGCGCAATCAAGCGGTATCAGCCCCAGCCCCGGCTCCGGCAACGGAACCATCTAAGAATATTGAAGACGACGATGCAGACATGAAGGCGGCGATTGCAGCCAGTTTGCGTGATATGGAATCTCCTCAGACACAGCCACAAGCAGCCTCACAAGAACAATCTCAAATACAATCGCCATCAGCCCAATCTGAAAGTCAAGGTCAACCGGAGCCAGTTGTACCGGATGAGTTTACATCACTAGAAGAGGAAATCCTTTATCGCTATATCCAGCTTGTGGAAGGTTTGCAGGATGCTCCTCACGGAGCAATTCTCAAGGACACTAAACTCCAGCAATTGAACGATAGTGTTTCTGCGTTGCGACCAAAGCTAGCACGGACATTGGGCTCGACTATTGATAAATATGATCGGCTGGTTGATATGCATGGTAAATTGACAACGGTTGTGCGGTTTTATGATAAGATTTTAGAGGAACGGTTGTCTAGAAGTCATATTTCGCCAATGTCGCCACAACATTCTGGGTATTATGCACCACCGCCGGTGAACACGGCAACACACCCAACAGTGCCACAACAATCTGCACCGTCAGCTCCACCAGCTCCAGACTCGTATTATCCTCCGTTATCGTCACCGCAGCAGCAATCGTATCAACAACAACAACAACAACCTTATGGGCATGTCCCGCCGCAACAACAACAGCCGCAGTACCAAGAGCCGCAGTCTCAACAACAACAACAGCAGCAGCCTCCTCAACAGCAGCAACAGCAACAGCCGCAGAAAGATGAAATACTTATCGAGCTTTAAATTATTCATACAAGTAATCTTTGATATCTAAATCTATATCGCGTGCAATCCGCTGAATCATATTCCACCCTACATTAACCTTCCATCGAGATTTCAGACCAAGTGGGTCTCCCGTACGAGTCAAAAGCCGTAACGTAGTAAGAGTTGGGATATTTGATTGGAAACTGACGTTTGTATCCACGTCACAAATCGCATGCAGAATCGCCAACATTCGCTCCATTTCAAACGTCGGGGCTGCCAGCGACCGCCGGTTGATTGTGGATTTCTTCTTACCAAGGATTTCCCGCTTTGTAATCCGGATATCTTTCGCTTTTGAGAAGAACCTTATATCGGTCTTCGGAGGGTTGTAAGATGCTAGATATGCTGCACATAATAAATATTTGCACGGTACTGGCAAGTCATACTGCGACTGTGATTCCACCAGATTATTTGCCACTGCCCATTCGCTGACAAAAAGCTTTTCACTGGCCTTGTACAGCTTTTGCTGACGAGTTTCTCCGTCAACTGTTGGCTTGATGTATTCTGGCCACAATTTTCCTGCTACGTCTTTGATCAGCCGGATATCGGTGGCGGTATATGACGACAATGCGCTAATTACAATTTCACAGAATCCGGGCCACAACTCTGAATTTGTTGAGGGGATTTTCATTTTCAAAACTCGGATCGCCTCCTCCGTGCTATATCTTGCAAAGTGCAAGTTTAATACCGATGTGGTAATCAATGAACGGGGTTGTAGCGAGCTAATTGTGAACACCACAACCAGGTTAGCTATTGAACTCAATTCAGCATGCCTCGCAAAACAGTTGAGAATATCTGGAATTGCCGCACTGTCGGCGAATTGATCAACGCGATCTAGTACTAGGACGTGTGTATTACCATCTGGAATCACATCCAGAGCCGACAAAAATGCAGATATACTGTCCGTTGTAATCCTTTCTTCAGTTTCTAGTTTTAGTTTCTCGATAATTGATTGAAACGCCCTCTGTAGTAGCATTCGTGGATTTACACATTCGTCGCATTTCACTATCGAGTAGGTAACATCATCGGCAGCGTCTAAAAACTCCTTCAACACTGTGGATTTTCCTGTGGCAGGAGCACCATGAGCCAAAATCGCTGGCGGACATAACTCTGGATCTTTCCATAAATAAGTATTTAATATATCAATTTGATGCTCACGGCACGGTACTCTCCGTTTGAGCTCTGTTAGCTGCGTCGCGTCAAGAAGCATTTGAATGTTTTTTTTTTAAAAAAAAAACCGTGCGCGCGGACGTTTGGCTGATTTGAAATTCTTTATCATGTCACTCACACCTGAGCTTATCGCCAAAAGGGTATGCGTTTTAACCTCCAAAGCATATATATATATATATATATATATATCTAACACGATCAAATAGGAGTCAAACCGAGCTCGTGCTTTAGAACGGCTAAAGGCGACGAAAGAACGACTAGCGAATAAAAATGGTGCAGTCAATACCAACGGTAGCAACGTCGACAAGGGCAAGGCAAAACAAAATCGGGATGCAAGCAGGCCACTGGATAATATCGAACCCGTAAATAGCAAATTCAAAAACTATATTGAATTTGACTTCTCCAAAATGTCGGATGATAGAGGTGGGTTCATTATTAATGAAGAAGCCGAAGCGCCACAGGGAATGACCTTGGATGAGTGGCGTGCAAAGCAAAATGAAGCTCAAGCACCAGTACCTTTAGACCATCCAGATGCTCCAAAATGTTTCGATTGTGGTACGGTAGAGCTTGATTTTCGACTATATAACTGGTTCAAAACGAGGATATGCCGTCCGTGTAGAAACAAGAATCCAGACAAGTACTCATTACTAACCAAGACGGAATGCAAGGAAGATTATTTGTTAACTGACCCAGAGTTGAAAGATGAAGAGCTTTTGCCACATATTGAAAAGCCCAATCCGCATAAAAAGACTTATAACAATATGATGTTGTACATGCGGTATCAAGTCGAAGAGGTTGCTTTTAAAAAGTGGGGTGGCGAAGATGGGTTGGACACTGAATACCATAAACGAGTCGACGCCAAAAAGAAGCGCAAAGACCGCAAATTTTTGGAAAAACTACATGAAATGCGGAAAAAGACTCGAGCAGAGAATATTACTCGGACTCGAGAGCATGCACAAACTCACAAGCATGAATGGGCAGAGCCGACAAAAGGCGCAAACAACACAATAAATAGAAGATGTATAACCTGTGGAATGACTACTGAAGAGCTAGTATTTAATTAATTTTAATGAAGAATCTTATGATTCCGTTCCAACCACGTGTTGATCATTTCTAAACCAGCTGGAGGATTTGAAACAGAAACCAAATGATTAGCATGATAAAATCGCACAAATGTCAATTTATCAAAATTAGTGACTTCACCTGCCAATTGACCATCAACGCTCCACTGAACAGGCGTCTTGGTATTGTATTCTTTTTGGCCATCCCATTCAATATTCCTGGCAACTTCACGGTTACCCAACCAGCCGTAAGTAGCATCCGCATCACCGGCAAACAAAAGAATAGGAATACCGTGTTGAATAACCGTAGACAGATTACCAGTATTAGATTGCAATTGACCACCGTAAGTACCCCAATTGGAGACAATAGACATGTTACAAGACTGGAAATATGGCTTCCGAGCTCCAACAGCATCCATAACATGCTTTTGATTCATGTACTGAGCAAAAAACTCATCTGGCGGATAACATTCATAAGAGTCCTTTGAACATGGATGTTCAACGTCAAAATAGTTACCTGGATACTTTCGGAAAGTAACATTGTTACAGTATCGCAAAATATCTGATGCGTTATGGAGATTTCCTTGATTATATTGTCGAATCTGGTCAATGCAAATGGGCGCTTCACGAGTCATTAGGTTGCATGCATCAACCGACAAAACCGGAGCCCGGTCACCCTGTCCACAGTAGAATGGCTGGAGTTGTTCATACTGCAAGGCGGTATCAATCAACCCATTACCAATAGACATACTAGTAAAGTTAAATTTTCTGTCATCGTGTAGCAAAATCTCAGCTCCAGTAGCAGCAATATAGTGTCCAGCATCAGACTGTCCGCCCAAGTGAAATTGAGTCTTTTGGTATTCTGGAAAATGAGCATAAAAGGCGTCCAAAAAGTCATACACTTGTTCAGCAGCCTGATAAGGTTGATTAACTTCAGTTGTGGCTTCAGAAAAGCCAGCTCCAGCTGGTTCGTCAAGGTAGATAATCGAGGCGTTACTGTTCCACGAGTATGGATTATTACTCAGACTCAAATCTTGATGGACATAGCATGGCCCATTAACCCAAAAGGTTCCTTTTAAGGAAGAACATCCTGGACCACCGTTCAACCAGAGAATGACCGGATCATTGGCCGGGTCGTTTCGCGACTCAAAAAACCCTAGTAGTAGTTAGTAAAAAAATGAAAACGGGGAGGGAAAATTGATACTTACACCAAAACAAACTGTTATTGCCCCGTACATCAGCATAACCAACATATTGCTTGACCTTGTCTAGATCCAGAACAGACGGGTCTTTGTAAACAAAAGGTTGATGTGGTGGAATGTTGGATGGATTTGGTACCACAGAGGTCGGGATAACCGACACCGGTGGCGCCGCAGTAGACGCGGCTGGCGGAAATGGTGGTGGAACCACAGGAGGGGGAGGTGGTGCTGATGGCGGTGGAACCACAGCAGCAGGAGGAGGAGGAGGAGGAGGAGGAGGAGG
>JAKTPN010000339.1:0-76506 GCA_030557665.1 Blastobotrys apis
TCAGTATTGTTATTTTTAAAAGTTTTGGATTTGCTTGGATCAAAAACGGACACTGCGGCCTTTTTCCGACCCTTTTGTTGTGTGTTCGGAGAAAACACCCAGGTATCCGAGGACCCAGTGTCAACCAATAAAGTTACCGATTGTGGTGGTGTACCAATCCCCACTGTACTGGAGTAGTAAAATCGTTGATTCTCCAACCGATCTGCAAAATTCTGGCTGTCACGAGTAGCCAATGTGTTACCCATATCCGGAACCATTCTTTTATGTTTCACTGGGTGACTGGTACGTGCCACATCCAATTGAAAATAACCAGGAGATGACACTGGACCATCAGGGTGGGCATTGTCAAATTGAGATAGCTCAGCGCTGTGAGATGGTTGAACGCTTTGAGATGTCTCAATGCTTTGAGATGAATTGTATCCATGCTGTTCTGTATTGTTGAGCTCGGCATGTCCTAATGAAACGATCAATGCCGCTAGTGCAATGTGCAACTTCATTATTATTCTCTATGCAATACCAGCACGACGGGGCAGTATTAAAAAAAAAAAAGTTTCGGTTCATTTTTGCATACTACGGCAGCGCGTTTCGGTTTTATAAAAAAAATATATCAAAATTTAGAATGAGTGAAATCAAAAAGCGGTTATTTTTGTTGGTAAATTGGATGATAGTATATTTTACACTTTAGTATGTCAATTCAGCCGTCTATGAGTGTTGCATCTGGTTAAGTGTGCCACTCACCAAACACGAGCCGCAAAACTTTGTTTGATTAAAGTTAATATATTGACAAGTGGGGCTTAATTAGGCGAGAGGGGTGCTCAACCAAAGTCTTTTTACCTAAGAAAAATCATATTGATGATATAAATGTGACTTATAGTATGATCGGTTGTGGATTGGTTCTGGTTCTGATACCGCATCTTCAGTCCTCACCCTGCCGCACGAGCCGCGCTGGATACCTGCATGAGCGTGTTGCCCATGTTTTCCTTTGGCTGATCGACTCACATTACCAGATATTACTGTTCGATAAATATGGCTGGAAGAGGTAGAAACCGCGCTAAAAGCTTCTAGCATTGGAAAGAACAAGTCCGTTAAATTACAGCGGCAGACAAACCTGTTGAAGGATTAGAGCGCTGCTTCCGCATTTAGTATCTGCTGGAATACCATGACGTTTATCATTAGCGTCAACAAAGTTAGTTTTACCAAACTACCTCGTCGGTTAGATTTAGTTCATAAAATTAGAAAAAAAGAAAGAAAAAAAAAAAGATCTAGTGTATTAATTAAAAGCACATGGTGGTGTATCATCAGTAATTTAAGAGAAAACAGTTAATAAAGAAGCGAAGAAAGCTAAAGTAAGCACAAAAAAAAAGAAAAAAAGAAAAGCAAAAAGAATTATACAATGCATTCGTTTAAACCGAAAAGTTCACACTCAGAAAAGCTTACACTTGGTAAGGGAATTCAACACTCGCAGTCAAACAAGTGATTTCCTCGCCATCCACAGTAAATGCTCGAGCAGTAACAAGGTACTTTCCAGGAGGAATTTCGTTTGGCAGTTCAACTGTTTTGGTAACCGTCTTGTCACCCTTTTCCAACGGGCATTTCATATCAACATTAGCAATCTGTTCACACAAGTCGACAGTTTGTTTAACCAAACGGATATATCCGTATCGGACGTCCAATTCCACATATGCACCTTCTTCAATCTGTTGCTTAAATGTGCCAGATGCTTCAATGGTCAAGTTTGCACCACGGGCAGGAGGGTTTGGATCGATATTGATATGCTTAATGTCCAGAAGTAATGGTTCAGCAGTGTCACAAACGAAAAAAGGGGAGTCACCTGGTACGGGTTTCGTATCTCCTTTTGTAGTTGCCACCTCTTTGAATGGATTCTGAAGTTTGTAATCAGCTAGTGACCTGGCGCATGCAACACTCAATACAGCAGAGAAAGTGGCGAGATTTACAAGTTTCATTGTAGAGTAGTAAACGGTTTGGTGGAGGTTGGTTGAGGTGTACGGCTTTTTTTGGTTCTATCGCAAGTGAGATAAAGGCTTCTTTTTTCCTCTTGTCGTAAAGATTAAGTTGTGTGGACGACGGCAAGTGGGACTTTTTGGGTCGGGCGGCTGGTCTGCCCTGATCCCGTGACCTGGAGTTGAGTTGCTATGGAGACGGTGCGGTGAGACAGCCAACAGCCGTCCCCTCCTTTTTCCCCCCACATAATGGCGATATACAAATTAGGTCTGCAACTTTGCATGGATAGATGAAATGGCTAATATGTTGGCATTGTGTCGGCAGACACTGCAAGAATCAAGCGTACAAAGTTAAATACAAGGTTTTCCGTACCAATCCAGGTGCTGAGATTAAGCATCACCACAGCTCATGCCATTAGCAGAATATACTATTGATAATATCGGCACTTTGATTAATAAAGCTTTCAAATATTCAATAAAAAAACACATCTATATCACAATTACAATTGAGCAAAAACTCACCCAAAAAATGACGACAAAAAATACAAAATAAAGATATCGATTAATAACAAAAAATATACGGATCGGATAAGATTTCAAAATATTACCAGACAAAAAAGAGAAAAAAAAGAAAAAAGGTGATCAAGAACTGAAAACAAAAGAGAAGAAGAAGAAGAAGAAGAAGAAGCAGACGAAGAAGAAGAAGATGAAGAAAATCAAGATAACAAGCCAAACTTGTTTACTAAATCACTCGACAAGAAGAAGAAGAAAAGAGCATTGCGTAGCAAAAAAAGAAATCCAAAACGAGCCCGTAGGTTAATAAGAATAAAATAAAATGTTTCCTGGTTAATTTTTTTTGGTTTTTTCGTTTGTTTTGTTTTGGGATTTTTTTTTTCCATCAGATTAAGTCGTCTCAAAAAGTACATGCCGATGCATATTGTTGAGGGGTCGTTGATTGCCTGAAACTTCTGATTTTTAAGCTGTGTTATTCTTGTGCTTGTTTTGCACGTTGCATGATTTTGCGTCACCATTCGCACATCTACAAGCAACAAGCTTGTTTAGACATGCTGATCGGCTAGCAGCGTTATACCACACGCCTTCGTTGCAATCACGCCACATTTCTAAACAGCCAGCGATACAGCTACCGCCTAGACCTGGTTGTGGTTTTTCATTGTTGGAGCCGAAAGGTTGGCATGCAGAAGATTTCGTATTCACCGCTTCTTCATCACTAGTAGCTGGTTCATTGTCGCTAGAATTTTCTGCTTGCTTGTCATTCTCTTCATCTTCTGGTGCAACATCGTTGTTGTATACTGCGACGTTTGGTGAAACGACACCAGAGCTTGGTGTAGCATAGACATCGCTTGGAACTTGAGTCAAGGTTGGTGTAACGTCAAATTCTGAAGAAGCAGCCAAAGTGGCTTCAGCTGACAAAGCGGTTGTGGTAAAAGCAGAAACACTAACTAATGCAGTAGAATAGGATGTTTCGGTAGCATTGGATGCTTGAGTACTGTTGGAAACACGAGTAGACATGGCCAGAGTAGTAGAGTTTCTGCCAAGGCTAAAGTTGCCAGCAGTTGAAACGAACCCACCATTGCCATTGTCGGTTTGAATAGCACCGTCGGTTTGGATAGCGCCATCATCGGTTTGGATACCAGCACCGTTATCGTAATCACCAGAACCAGAACCAGAGTTAGTTGGTGTTGGAACTGGAATTGGAGTGTCAGTAACAGCAGCTGCACCATCATATGGTGTAGTGATAGCAGCGCCGCCATCAAAGTGGCCGGCCACAGTGTGCGGTGGAATGGTGATAATACCTGGAATGGTCAAACCTGGAATAACAAATCCAAATCCATGAGTAGGTCCGGCTGCTCCAGCAGCTTCGTCACCCAAGGTGGTAGTCTTGGTAACAATTTCCTGTGGTACAGTGATAAACTTGGTGATACCACCAACGGTTCGAGCTGGAATGGTGCTACCGGCAATGGTTCGTGCTGGAACTTCAATGCCTGCAATAGACATACCTGGAATAGTCACCGGTGCTATAGTTCGGCCTGGAATGATATTACCGTTAATTACACTGTCTGGAATGACACCACCCCATGTGGTGTACCAAGTGGCAACTTGGACACCACCCATGTTCATATTTGGAGCACCAGTAACAGTGACAGTTCGAGGTGGAATGGTAGTACCTGGAATAACACTGCCTGGGATTGTTCGACCTGGGATAGTAGCACCTGGGATAGTGTGACCTGGAATGTTACCTGCAATAGTTTGAGCCGGAATAACACTGCCTTCAACTGTTCGAGGTGGAATAGTAGTGCCTGGGATCACTTGTTCTGGCATGGTCTGGCCATTGACAGTAGTACCCGGAATAGTAGTACCTGGAATAGTAGTACCTGGAATAGTAGTACCTGGAATGGTTGTACCTGGGATGACTGAACCTGGTATTGTTTGGCCTGGAATGGTTCGTGGTGGAATGGTCATACCCGGCAAAACAGTGACCAATGTTTGAACACCTGTACCAGTTGGAATGGCATTATCACCCGGTGTATTGACTGGAGTAACTGGACTACCACCCTCTGTATTTGGAATACCACTTGGACCCAAAGTAATAGTGGAGGTTCGTGGAGGGATAGTAGTACCAGGTATGGTAGTACCTTGAGCAGTTTGTGGTGGTACCGTGGTTCCTGGAATAGTGGTAGGTGGAATTGTTTCGCCAGCAATAGTTGTACCTGGAATGGTCTGTGGTGGAATTGTAGTACCTGGGATGACTTCTCCTGGTTGAATAGTCTGTGGAGGAATTGTGGTACCTGGAATAACAGTAACAATGGTAGAGCCTCCTGGACCACTTGGACCTGCCGGACCACTTGGGCCACTTGGACCTGCTGGACCAGTTGGAACCGCTGAACCACCTGGGACTGTAATGACCGTGGTTTGTGGTGGAACAGTAGTACCTGGAATGACACTTGGTGGAACAGTAGTACCTGGCACAGTTGATGCCGGGATTGTTGTACCTGGAATGGTTTCACCTGGACCCATAGTAGTACCTGGAATGGTCTGTGGTGGGATTGTAGTACCTGGAATGGTGGTGCCTGGAATGGTAGTGCCTGGGATGGTAGTACCTGGAATAACAGTCGTGTATGTGGTTGGACCTGGCCGAACAGACTCTGTACCAGTTGGCAATGGAGTCTCTGGACCAGTTGGCATTGAAGTCTCTGGACCAGTTGGCATTGGAGTCTCTGGACCAGTTGGCATTGGAGTCCCTGGACCAGTTGGCATTGGAGTCTCTGGACCAGTTGGCAATGGAGTTTCTGGGCCAGTTGGCATTGGAGTCTCTGGACCAGTTGGTAATGGAGTCTCTGGACCAGTTGGTAATGGAGTCTCTGGACCAGTTGGCAATGGAGCAGATGATCCACCTGGAACTGTAATGACCGTGGTTTGCGGTGGAATAGTAGTACCTGGAATAACACTTGGTGGAACAGTAGTACCTGGCACAGTTGATGCCGGGATTGTTGTACCTGGAATGGTTTCACCTGGACCCATAGTAGTACCTGGAATGGTCTGTGGTGGGATTGTAGTACCTGGAATGGTGGTGCCTGGAATGGTAGTGCCTGGGATGGTAGTACCTGGAATAACAGTCGTGTATGTGGTTGGACCTGGCCGAGCAGACTCTGTACCAGTTGGCAATGGAGTCTCTGGACCAGTTGGCATTGAAGTCTCTGGACCAGTTGGCATTGGAGTCTCTGGACCAGTTGGCATTGGAGTTTCTGGGCCAGTTGGCATTGGAGTCTCTGGACCAGTTGGTAATGGAGTCTCTGGACCAGTTGGCAATGGAGCAGATGATCCACCTGGAACTGTAATGACCGTGGTTTGCGGTGGAATAGTAGTACCTGGAATAACACTTGGTGGAACAGTAGTACCTGGCACAGTTGATGCCGGGATTGTTGTACCTGGAATGGTTTCACCTGGACCCATAGTAGTACCTGGAATGGTCTGTGGTGGGATTGTAGTACCTGGAATGGTGGTACCTGGAATTGTAGTGCCTGGGATGGTAGTACCTGGAATAACAGTCGTGTATGTGGTTGGACCTGGACTAGTTGGCAAAGGAGTCTCTTCAGTTGGCAAAGGAGTCTCTTCAGTTGGCAAAGGAGTCTCTTCAGTTGGCAAAGGAGTCTCTTCAGTTGGCAATGGAGTCATTTCAGTTGGTAATGGAGTCTCTGGAGCAGTTGACAATGGAGTTTCCGGAACACTTGAAAATGGCATAGTTGGCAATGGAGTTTCCTCAGTTGGCAATGGAGTTTCTGGAGCAGAAGACAATGGCCTAGTTGACAACGGAGCAGTAGACAACGGAGCAGTAGACAACGGAGCAGTAGACAACGGAGCAGTAGACAACGGAGCAGTAGACAACGGAGCAGTAGACAACGGAGTAGTTGGCAATGGAGTTTCCGACGGGAAGGCTGGGGTACCCGGACCAGTAACAGTAATAGTTGAGGTTTGTGGCGGGATGGTAGTACCTGGAATGACACTTGGTGGAATAGTAGTACCTGGCACAGTTGATGCCGGGATTGTTGTACCTGGAATGGTTTCGCCTGGACCCATAGTAGTACCTGGAATGGTCTGTGGTGGAATTGTAGTGCCTGGAATGGTGGTACCTGGAATGGTCTGTGGTGGAATTGTAGTACCTGGAATAACGGTGGTGTATGTAGTTTCCCCTGGGCCAGTTGGTTGTGGTGTCGGCATCTGTTCTGGAGTAGTCAATACTTGTGGTGTAGTTTCAACTGGAGCTAAAAAAATAATGGTTAGTAAGTTCATATTCGTCCAAGGGGGTAATAATAATGTGCTGCAGCCACATCTGATGAGGCTCAAACCAATTGTGAACCAACAAGGCAAATGCGGCTTATGCACCAAAAAAATTGTCGTGTAATAATCATACTAGTTGGAGCGGAAGTTCTAGACTTTGGTTCTGCAAAAATAGTTAGTAAGTTTCAATAGCTCAAATAGGATTGAGAAGGGGGGAAATCTCTTCGCATTCGACCCGCCCAAAACAAGGGATCTAATGGAGACGATTCATCAAGAAAAAAGGACCAAGACAAAAAAAAGCATGCAACAAAAACATCGCACAGAAAACAATGCCTACAAATATCAAATAGAAGAAAAATATGATGGTCTCTTTCTTTTTTTTTCCTTTCAAAAACATCTCACATGGGCGGGTTCACGGCCAAAGATAATAATAAAACAAAGGTGATTCGTGATGGCATTGCAAGGCTTGGGGTTTTGCTTTCAAAAAAAATCTGGTTGGATAAGATAAAAAACAAAACAACCAAACAACGCAACAGTTGTGTAAAAAATAGTAAAAATTCAATCAATTAAAAGTTTCCAAATATCGGTTTTTTCTGTGAATCTTCTTTTGAGTCCCCGCACACGGTTGATATGTTGAAATAATAAGAAAAGAAATAAAAGAGCAAGTAAGAATGTAAATGTTTTTTTCGGTGGATTTTTTTTCTTCTTTTTGATAAATGTAAGTTGATTTTGAAAAATGAAGTTGTTTTTTTGGTTGTGTTTTTTTTTTTTTATTTTTTTTTGTTTTTTGTGGTTTTTTGTGGTTTTTTTCAAAGTTTTTTGTTGTAAGAAATTTGTCGTTGGTCTTCAAGATGTAATAGCTCACATAGGCCCCGGGCTGAAGGAAGCAAAAGAGAGGATCTCAAGAATTATTAATACTCACTTGTAACAGTAACAGTAACTGCTGGACCTGGAGAGGTAACAGTAACAGTTTCACCTGGACCAGCTGGTTGAGTAACAGTAACTGGGTTGCATGGCAAAGTTTGCAATTCAGTGATTGGAGTGCATGGCAAAGTCTCTGGAGTGCAGCTCTCCCGAATAGTAACTGGTTGAGTAACAGTTACCGGCGGTTGAGAAATTGGAGCTGGAGTAGTCAAGGCTGGAGCAGTAGTTTTTGGCAAACAAGAATCAATGGTGATAACAGTTTGAACAGTTTTAACTTGGAAATCCGGCAAAGTAGTGGTCAAAGTGGCAGCAAACGGGTTGACATATTGCCCATTAGACATTGGCGCAGAAACAGTCCAGGTTGCAGTGATTTGCTTAGGGAAAATCAACTTGAATTTATAAGTATAAGTCTCAGAAATAACTGCACAACAACCGGAACAAGTACCGCTACCACCGTAACCTCCATGAGGCCAACACCAGAAAAAGGCATTGGCATAAGTTGAAAACGACAACAACCCGAGAAGAAGGGTTATCAGCAAATTCATTTCTGATTCGAATTAACAGTCGACGTGAATGCGGGTATTAAAAGTATTAGAAAGGTTCCCAGAAGAAAAGAAGAATAAGTGGTGTCTTATTAATGATACAAAAAAAGGAGCGAGGGTACTCTTAAAAGAAAATACAGCTGGCCCTTGAGGTGTTGATAAGAGGATGGGATGGAAGGAGAGGATGAAAAAAAAAAAAAAAGAATCTGGAAAGTCATCCGTGTCGGTATATATATATTCCAGATTGTAAATTTTTTTTCTGGTTAGTGATGTTTGAGAGAAACAGAGACAAGGCAATGAACCAAACTCAAAATGTATGAGATTTTCGTTGTTTTTTTTCTTGCTTTTTACCTTTTTCTAATAAACGGGCCGTTGGACATGAGAACAAACTGAGGCTGCTCTTATTCGCCCGATACAGTTTCAGATCTTAATATACTTGACCATCTGTATTTCGCAAATTCTGAACATGAGCATAGTATATACTTTTTTTTGTTCCGTTGGCATTATGATAATAGAATAAGGTGCTTGTTGAAACTCGATGAAAAACAAATGGGAAAATGCAGGCGGAAAATTGGAGGCAGTGGTGGTAGAGTTTTAGTATCGGCTATTCCATGGTGTCACAGTAGATGGAAACTAAATCGTCGGAAGTTCAAAATCGGTGATCTGTAACGATCGTCGATGGGATCGTCACTGCGGCGCTACACAGGGGAGACCAGTCTCAGAAGGGAAAGTATACCAATATTACGGAGATGCCAGTCAATATTGTATTGCCTTATTTACAGTATTAAAATAGTAAAATATATTTGCTAGAGAGATTATATGTGGCTTGGGGGTTTTGTTATATTGCCGTAAGTTCGTTATTCATGCTCCTTGGCATTAAAACCATCGAAAATGCCTACGCCGGCTACAGTTGATGATTTGCCTAATTTGGAGTACCTAGGGGCGGAATTAACGTTGTCGACATGGCACCCATGCCTTTCTCTTTGGTATTTTGTCTAAACCTTCATGCGATCTAAAAAGCAACTCAGGGGAGTTTTTTTTTTTTTTTTTTTTTTTTTTGCTATTGGAGGAAACGTTCTTTCATGCATATGCATGTGCGCGGTTTACTACTATTATTATTGTTTGTTCATATTAAGCGGGTGGGTATATTGAGACATGTAAAATTGCTGATTGTTTTGGAAGCCATACGTGTGATACCAGTTGAATCATATGCCTTTTGGCTCTTTTGTTTCTAAAGGGCTATCTGTCTCTCTCTCTTCCTCTCTATCAAGGGATGCCAACCAAGCAGCATGAGCGGCATATTTCTGCGGCCGATGAGACAACACTGCCCCCCAAAAACTGGGCAACAAACCTACCATCCGGTGCAACATAACAGCCTTGATATATGATTTTGTGTAGGAACATTTTTACACTTATTTTAACACCCATAAAATGTCCTACGAAAAAAATAATCTCCCACGGCATATTGTGATAGCAAAGGTAAAGCGTAAATATACCCGTTGGCTCCAACACATGGGCGACGGGCTTATTATGTCTCAAAGGTGTTTCAGAATTCCCCTGATTGATCAACTACCGGGATAGCTCGTAGGTTTAAAGTTTCCGTCCGTGGCGGTAGGATTAATTAAGCTCTGACCATTGTTACTGGCCCAAACACTGGCTCAGGTACCGGACGGAAAAGAAAAAACTAATTGGCCATAAGGAGCACAAACCTTGTATCGTGCCGCGTCAGAAGGAGTTATTTTCGGTATTGAGGCTTCGAACCTTCATTTGACCAACCTTCCTCAAGCTTCCAACACTTTGGAACCCAAAACATTAAAATCACAAGCCACTCGTTTCGAGAGATGTGCTGTATGAAAGTGATACCGTCACTTAACGAGAAGAGTCTATATTTCTGATGCTTGTTACACCATCACAACACGGTGAATGTATGCTCAAAAGCTTATTTTCTGTAAAATAAAGAAGGAACCAAAATCAATACGACGTTGTCATTGGTTGTTTTTTTTTTTTTTTTTTTTTTTTTTCTTCTTCATTATGAGGAGTGAGTGAATACGTCACATTTGATGCAATTCTCAATTCATGTTCAGCGGTTCGTGGAGAGAGACCCGTATTTTTGAGAAATTGGGTTTTTACCCTGTGTCTCTACTCATTAAGGCTATACTGGGTTCTTGAGTACCTATTTAAGGCAGAATAGCACATTAATATATTGTTGATCGCTGGGAAAGTGCTCACTTGCATAGAATATAATCAGGTTCAAGATATGCCACATCTGCATGCGTCCTGCGGCAAGACTGCATTGATATTGAACCGCGCAACGGGTACGCTATATATATCTAGTTTGTTATATCATTACGTCCTTGAGAAATATATGTCATCAAACGGTGGGGAAGAGGACTTTTTTTTATAATTTTTTCTTAGCGCTATTGAATTTATTTTGTTCCTGAATGGCGTGGATCCGTTCCACTCTAAGATATGAATGCCGTAATATGAATTCCCTCGCGAACGTACAGACTATATACAACACCTATATCTAATAGGTAGATTATATATATATAAGATAGGGATAAGTACGTGAACTTTAAGATATTGAGAAAAAAAGATTTTAATACTAATTAATTTTTGATTGGGACACTAGCTACGGCCATGGATCACTCCCGGTGCGTGCGGCGACAAGTGAACTGTACCCCATGATTTTTGAAAGCTAAAGTATGATGCACGAAGCAAACAAAATCAGCTGACCGGATCTAGCGGTAAATTAGAAAATATCTGAACCTCGAAATTTCCAACATGAGCATTATCAACACCTGCCTATCGATTAAGCCAGCGCCCAATACCACTGGTGAGCTTAGCTATATCTGTGGGTTTTTTTCGATATATATTCCACAATGGAATCAATATACATTTGGTACAACAAAACAAAACTATGATATTATTTTAGTGGTGGTATGATTGGTAAAACATGAAACGTATGAGTCTTGTCCCGCGCTCAGATCAAAGATCTTACCAGGTATGTAACATATCTGAAAATTGTTTCAAGACAGATTTGATTGTCTTGTATCAGATCAGACCAGATCACTTTGCATCTTTAAGACAAAATTTTAAGGGCAGGACGTCGAGCCATTTGTAGCACATAACGCAGGGGCAAAAAAAAAAGAATAACAAACTGCTTCGAGCCGGAGTCGAACCGACGATCTCGTCATTACTAGTGACGCGCCTTACCAACTTGGCCATCGAAGCACGTGATTTTAAATTTTTGTAAAAGTGGGCAGGTCATTCCTGGCGCCGGACCTCCGATCAGGAAGTGCGGCTCACATATTTAAACCTCATTTATAACACAGAAACCATTTGATTGAAATCTAAAGAGAGTTATCATATAATTCATTCAAAGGTACATGCATTTAAGGAAACGTTTTGGCATATGGATGTTGATATCCAGTTTTTTACGAGCTAGAGGACTTTTGGAAAATCGCAGGTTGGCCATCATTCAGAGAGAATGTCAAGCTGCCTCCAGAAACACTTGCCGAGACACCAGCAATAATGTCAGTAACAGAATCTCCGTCAGAGAACAAGCCTCCAGTGTTCACAGTGACTTTGTCAGAAGAGCCACTGCCCAGATTGTTCACTACAACTAGAGATTCACCATGGATCAATGCATAGCTATTGTCATTGACCGATACATCCATAGTGACATTGGCCGATCTGGACCCAGACCCTCGAACCTTCTTGTTGACAGTGGCGATAAACTTGTACAATTCAGCATCGGTATCATACTCAGATGGCCACAATGCTTCACGGTTATCTGGATCGGCTCCACCATTGAACCCTTGTTCTGACCCGTAGTACACAATTGGGATACCTTCAGCAGTTAGAGTAAAGGCTAATGCGTTCTTAAATTGGTTCACATCATCTTTCAAGTACAAAAATCGTTCATTGTCATGGTTATCAATGAAATTAGTCAACACAGAAAGATCTGAGAACGCGTCCTTATTTTCAGACCAAATATCACTGATTCGGCTGAATTGACTGCTGTTTGTGAAAACATCTTTCATAGCATAGTATAATGGGTAATTGAGCAAAGAGTCTACTGATCCTTGGTATGAACCAACTTTTTTGGAATTGCCATCAAACACCTCGCCTGTCGCAAAGACACCGGCGGCGGCAGTGTATCCAGGCCAAAAGTCTTTTCTCACATGCTTCAAGGTATCAATTCGTAGCCCGTCAAATTTATAAGTGCCAACCCAATCCTTCACAATTTTGTTGAGCTTTTCAACAATGGCGTCATTTTCAGTGTCGATATCGGGCAATACATCGGCAACCCAACATTGCTCGACAGAGTTTTCGTCATCATAATCAATTGGACATTGAGGGTGGTACATATCAATACTGTCAAAAGTAAACCCGGAGAAATCGTTATTTTTAACATTTCCTGCATGATTGGCAACAACGTCCAACATGACGTAGATTCCTTTATCGTGAGCCGCATTGACGAATTTTTTCAGATCATCTCCGGAGCCAAAGTTTTCGTTTAACTTTTCAAAATCCTTGGCCCAATACCCATGGAACCCATCTTCAGTGTTTTCCGGGATTGGAGAAATCCAAATGGCGTCGAACCCCATCCCAGAGATATAGTCCAGTTTGTCCGTCAACCCAGCATATCCACCACCACAGTATTCAGTGATATCAGCACATTTGTCAGTACTGCCATCAGCCCGAGCAAATCTGTCTGTTAGAACTTGGTAAATCGTACGGCCCTTCCAGTCGTCAGCGGTACCTCGTTTCACGAGTGAGATTGGAGTAGCATTGACGATAGACACGGCAAGAAGAGTGAGAAGAGAAAAAGAAAGCTTCATTTTTTTTTCCTAGATGTTGATGGTTTTTGATGGTCTGGAAAATATGAAATAAATAGGAAAGTATCACCAGTATTTATAGTTGGCCTGGCAGTGTCTGTAGCCGCAATTTATGCCCACAGAGATGAATACAGTCCAAAGTGTGGAGGGTGATGCGGGGAAATAGACGGTGTCGTCGAAGAAAATATTGATGTTAATAGGTGATTATATGCTCAAAACTTTGTTATAGTTCTGTAACCGGAGCGCTTCATGCAACTCGGTCCGAGTTAAGTCACGTCAGGGAGGGGGATAGAGGGGATAGAGGGGATAGAGGGGGATAGATGGGAGGACCTGCACGCGGCTTCACGATAGACTATCTCGGACCGTTTTGACCAAAGAGAGGTTGGTTACAACTTTATTAGACATGTCTTTAATGTAGAGGTTAAACTGAAGGCTGAAAACATTATTCTGCCGGTACTTACTCCAATTCTCCGATATGTTTCTTCAAGTCGTTCCACCGTGATTGCAAATGACTATGAGATTCGTCCAGCGTTGCCAACTTCATCTTGGTATCGACCAGCTCTTGCTCCAACGAGCCTAATTGTTCATCCAATTTGCCCTTGCAATCGACCAATTCTTCATTCTCCAGTTTGACCTGCTCCATGGCTTCTTGCAATTCTTTATCTGCTAAGCTTCTGCCTTCTTCCTTTTCGGCCCTTAGCTCGGCAAGTTCACTGGCCATTTGCTCATTCTCATCCTGTAAACGAGCCACTTCGAGCTTCCCTTGCACCATTTCATTAGCTACCTGGATATGCTCTTGATTCAATGCCGCCAAACTGGTCTCCAAGCGCCGCACTTGCAAAGTCAACTGACCGTTTGTCGATCTCAACCCTTCCACTTCTTCAACTCGTTCCCGCTCAATACGATAAATCTCTGCATACTCATTCTCATATTTCCGTAAAGTCACTGGAAGAACCTTGACGTCAAAGGCATCCGAGACCAATTCCCCTACCGAATACTGCGGTTCCCCGTCCAGCGTGTCAACCACATAGTAATCAAATATTTTCTCCTTCAAAAACGGCAATACTGCTTCGAATTCTAGAGATAGGATTTCACTTGCGTTGCGTCGCATCAATGCTACCGCGAACCGAAGGATAGATTCAATCCCTTCAGCAAATACAATGTCCAGAATACGCAAAACCAACTGCAATGGGAACTTGTATGCAAACATGGTCAAGAACCACTGTGACGCATACATGGACGAACGGACCCCCTGTCGTGCCAAGTGAATATGTACATCCGGTAGGGTATCCTCCAGCAACCGGTCAAATTGGTATAATCTTAGATGCAACCCAGGCATTTCCGGCAAAAATAGCTGTCTCAACCCGTAATCCTTCATTAATACCACTAACAAACAAAATGTTTCCGATTCTGACATGTTCATCAATAATGGCACAGTAACAAATGCCATACCTTGAGTATACCCCACGTCTGGGTCAAACAAGCTATAAGACTTGATGATCCTATACAGTGGATCCATCTGGTCATCCTGGATAAAACTAGTACGTGACAAGTCTCGTTTAATTGCTTTTTCATGTGGCGATGGTTCATCTTGGATTGATGCGTATACTTCTTCCATGGAAGAGGACTTGGACGATGCAATCAGCTGCCAAATTAATCCTCTCAATTCAGCAGGGAACCCAGATGAGATTGCACGAGACAAATCTTCCGGCTTGTTACGGGCAAAATTACTATAGTCGTTCACCACATTGGTCCATGTTTCCCAGTCAATCTCTTCGTCCAAATGGCCCTGTTTGAATTCGGCAAAGTTGTTTTGCAATTGCTTAATACCGTTAAAAGACGCATCTTGATCCGCAGTGTTCCTAGCCTTCAACTTTGCACTATTCGCGTCCAATCGAGATAAAATTAAATCATAATCGGGTGAACTAACCGACCGGCTCCGTCCGGGATGTGCTGCAGCTAAATGAACAGATGAAACAGATCCTGTTGGCGATTGTGCTGTAGATGTCCCTCTCAGCCAGAAAAATGGTGATCGTTTACGTGGTGGTAGAGGTGGAGGGTCTGGTCGATTACTTTGTGGAGGCAACGGCGGCGGTGGTGATGATGATGATGCTGCTGCTGTTGGTACTTCAGTTTCGGATGAATCACGGTCATCTTCTCCGTTTTCTAACGCTTGAATGGGCGTTTCGTTTTCATGCACCGTAGATTCCTCCGTCTCTTCCTCCTGTTCTTCATCATCATTATTGGCATTATCATGGGCGTCGTCATTAACCATTGTTTCCTCTTCGTTCTGTGGTTCGGCATCATCCTCACTTCCTTTATTCTGTTGAACATTGACATCTTCATCAAAATGAAACTCTCCATCTTGAGACGTTTTACCAGGCGATTCGAATTCGTCTTGGGTACTGTCAGACACTTGGCTGGTATTTCCTTCGCCAGCAGCACCTGTACTGCCAGCGGCGGTATGACCGGATATTGGTGATGCCTCGTGGTTGTTGTCCACGTTGGGTGACGTGGATCTTTCCGCTGCCATTATCTATTATATAATCAAGATAGATTGGATAGACAAGAGGGAAGAGTGCTAAACGGAAGAAAGCTTTTTTTTTTTTTTTTTTTGTTCTTTCTTTCTTTCTTTAATTGAATATACCTTCGTTTCAGCGTTCAGCAGGATGTGTCCAGATGAAGCGTTTAATTCCAAAGAGTCGGGAGCTGGATCAAAATAAATAACGCTTTCACTTTTTTGCGGTGCTTTTATAGGTGCCGGAGTTAATTAGTGAACAAAAGATATCGTTATTATGTGTACCACAGAACAAAATTGACAGCCTCCTAACAACAATAGCAAGACGTATAAAAACCAAAAGGGAATCGTGAACAAGTCAATTGGAAACAAGGTTTGGAACGTTTGTCTGGTTTTGTAATTGTGTGTGGGTCTAGAATTATTCCGTTCCGTTCCCGGGCCGGGAAATAGCATGAAATGCAAAGATGGGAATCGAAATGGTCTCAACAACTATTTGATCTATTCTTCCTCCATGTCCACGCTTATATCTTCGACAATAAGCCTATGTGTTTTCAAATAGGGATCAGCTGGAAAGTTTCGTCGTAAAAACTTGTATAATTCGCCTTCATACCGATGCCTCCAGTAGATTGTAGGTGAAATAACCGTTAAACAAGGGAACAAAGCTTCATTTTTTTTGAGAGATTGGCTCAACTGTGCCATTTGCTTCATACCAAGCTCAAAATCACCCTCATGGTAATTATCAAGATACAAATACTTCAGACGCCGACAGTTCTTTGCAATGAACAAAATCAAATCCACGACATCAAGCTGCTCGTCTTGGCCTCGTGCTAATAACCATCAATCAATTTCCAGGGACTCGAGGTCTGGTGTCGCAAGTAGTAACCGTTGAGCAACACTCCACCTGACTTTTTTGTGCCCAGTATAGTCTCGAGTAGTTTGCCGGATTTGAATTGGAGATGATGTTGTTGCGGACGACTGTTCAACTTCTATTCCAGTGGGACTATTTGCTGGTGCGAATTGCCGGTCTTCATCTTGAGAGTCAACAATCTCAATAGCCCGCAGGTTTTTATTCGATGCTTTCGCAACATCTGCCCAGTGGATCGACGCATCGCAAACCTCGATCCGAAGTCTTTGGATTTTGGTGAAATATTTGCCTATTCGAGTAAACAAATTGGTAAATGGGCTGATGACTGAGATTGTCAACGACAAAACATGGTCCAAATGCTTGCAAACTTCATGCAATCCTCCAAAAATGATGCGTATATGCATAATCTTAACCATTTTGAACGGCTTTTCTAACCCTTTCAAGGCCTCTCTGCTGACCCTTACATCCGGCAACGGCATTTCTAGATTTTCAATTGTATTGCTAGATGCAATAGCACGAACAACCCCGACATTAAGCACAGTATAAGACAGAGACCGCCATTTCAACTGCAGAGTTTTCAAATGTGTGGCGGAGATAAAATAGTGGAGGTCTCCAGAAGTGAGATTGTCTTCTGGAACTACCGATTTGTGGACAATTGCAGTGGCTAAAACTGGACATCGATGTGCCATTCTTCGTAACAACATGCCCACCCCATCCAACTTTTCAAACCGGATTTCCTCTAGATTTTGTCCATGGCATACATTGACCTCAGTTTCAATACAGCTTGGATTACTCACCTGTCTGAGCCGCTGATTTAAATCATCCATTGGCGCGTCTGTCGGCGTCCATTTGGCACATACAATTTTAATTGAACCAATGTATATTCCTCCTCGTGGCGAGAGCAACCCAAAACTACAAGCTTGAACATTATCAATTCTTTCCCATAAATTAGCTACTCCTGCGTCAAACCATAGCTTTGACACCTGTAAACAACAGCTTAATGTTTGGCGACATTCTATTAGCTCGGTATCAGTAGCGGGTACATCCCATTGCGGACGAAAATAGCTTAATATTTTATTCAAGATTTCCGGTAAGTTTATAGCTACTACTGTAGCATTCATCTTTGATTTCGTGGTTGATCCAAGCAGATATGAAGTTTTTAAAAACCCTGGCCGTAAAGTTTTTAAAGGGAAATGCGGCGGCGGCTAAATCACGATTTCAACTCGCCTCAAAAAGGGAGAGACAGGCAAAGCCGCACCAGAATAGAATAGAATAAAATAAAAATAAATACACTAGGCCATAAGAAATAAATTACAAAATGCAATTCCTCCCCAAAACCAACTACCGACAGAATAAATGAAGTCTTGCCCTTCTTAGTTTCCTTCCAAATCTTGACAGGCCTCTACTAAACTTAGACCGGAATTTGATATACTCTCGATCATGTTTTTTAGTGTGCACTGGCTTGCTGTGATGGTGTTTATTGATCGTTCGATGGCCAACTCGTGCTTGTGGATATCTCACTTTTGTCATTTTTTAAACTGTTTGTTTCTAAAAATCTGGAAATAACGAGGATACAATTCGTTTTATATAACGGACAATAATGTCTTGGTGATGTCATCGATCATCGCTTGTACCTTGCGTATTATCGACAATACAGTAGGCAAGGCAGAAACAGCTCAGCCATGAGCCAAACGCCGCACGCAATAAAATATCAATAGCAAACGAAACACAATTGAACTTTTTAAAACAAGAACGCGGAATTACAATAGTAATAATGATGCTTTTTCTTTAAATTCCTTACAAAGATAATATGTACTAAAATTAGAAACAGGTTTTAACGCAACCGTTGATACATCTGTTCACTTGGATCTGGAGAACGTCCAGTATTTGAACCAGAAGAACCTCGAGTTAAACTTGGTGTTGGAATTCCTCCTTCAGAAAATGACATACAGTATTCATCACTGGTGTTCATTCCATAGACATCGCTATCGTATGATAACGAATTGCTAGAAGCTTCGGAAGAACCACCCGATGAAGACGAGGCGGAGTCATTTCTTGACGACGAAGCTGATGCGCCAGCAACATTATCCATTACTACCCCACGGGTGACTTCAACATCAGCTAACAATGACTCAACTCTGAATGAATCTGCATTAGGGAAATGTATCCGCAATGTCCCATTATTCCGTTCAACTGAAATCGGCAGTTCACCCAAATTCGCAACGCGTTTGATATCAGAAACAGTATTCTTCAGTTCTTTTGTAAATGCATCAATATCTCTTTCAATCCTGTCCACCGCTTCTTCAGTTAGTTCAGCTACTGACGGTATTGATAACCTCGGTGCCATGTCAAACTCTACATATGAAGATGCGCTTTCAACCGACGGCAACGTCTCACTGTCAATCTCATGCCGCGGCCCTGTTATAGTAGTAGTCTGAGGCCCTTGTCGATTTGCTCCAAGTTTGAAAACAGATTGCTGAGGGTAGGACAGGGCAGGAATATTATGAAACCAGGGGCTGGCGGTTGTCACCAACGTTCGAGCCTGTTGATGCATCCATACTTGTCGCATGACCAACGAACCCGTCACCGGCTCGAAAGAAAACCGATGCAATGGTCTAGCATGCAAGTGTTTAACTGATACCGGTTCAACCTTTTGTCGTCGATAATCAGATTGACCCGCTTTCGCTACAGACGCGAATCCAGCTCGCGCAAACTGTGGAGCTGATGGGAATGGAGACGGAGACGACACTGGCACACGGTTAATGAACCGTGCATTGTGGTGCCAAAATGTCGCAGCCCTCATCGTTGATAGAGTTTGATCTCTACAAATTCTCATTGTACTAAAACATCGTCGTCCATGCCGTCGTCCAAAGCGTCCATGAACTTTTCCACGATGGCCAAAACCATGGTTGTGAACTGGACACTTGGCTCGGTGAGCCCGCATTAAAGCCATGTGCTCTTCATGGAGAATCACGATATTCGTAGCCAAATCATCCAGTGACTGTTTAGCAGTTCTCGCACACTGGCGAATCATAAAGTATAAAGATCTCACGCCACCGGACGACATCTTTACTTTACATAGATATGCTTTGAAATCTTAAAACGCTAGTACGAGTGTAGTGGGTGGCAAATTTTCTTTGGGCGGTTGAGGTTACCTCTAGCGGCGTAACGGAACGCCACCTGTTTATAAATGTAGGGGCGAGTGATATCGGCATGCCGATCCGTAAGCGATTATATGCACGGAACCCCGATGGGTAGAATTCGGGGTCGGACAAGTCCCTGCTATCTCCGCCTTAACTCCCTAGATATTTGCTAGACTATGATTCATTTTATTTGTACTTTTGCTTTTATTCTATATATCGAAATGAGTGGCATTGGTTAGCTTTTTTACGGTGAGCTCAATTCTTCTGTTATTCATTCTCCAATATTGTTTCGTTAATAAGTTCCACCGGAATCCCCTGTCTTGCTAACCCCTCTCCTGCTCCAGAGGGGTTTGGTGCGGCGTGTTTGTTCAGTTTAGGTCTGTCAGTCTCATAGTATCTAGTAAAATCATTCCATACTATTTAAATACTTGAACTTTTAATTGGAAGCACTTTGGCCCATTTCAATCTAATCTTTCTGGTATGGCCGCTGTTCACTGTTAGGTACCTGTCTTATAATTGGGAGGGTATTAACACATCTTTTATGCCGTCGCACAGTATTGGTGGCTCCACATGAACGAGAGCTCCTATAACTCTTTTTTTTTCTCTTTTCGGCTTTTGGCATTATGAACGACAAACTCCTCGAAGGATTACTTGGGTTTGCATATCTTGAATTGCGGAATTTGCGGAGATGTAACCATAGAGCGCCGGCAGCCGATACAACTCGTACTCTTTCATTAAATAACTATAACACTGAAAAGGTATATATAGATGGAAAAAAAAAAAACCAAAAAAAAACAATGTGGGCGACTAAAATTATTAAGTCTTCTATGCTAGTTTAACGCCTTGGATTCCACGGCCATTCACCACTCCAAGCCATTCACCCGTCGAATTCCAAGTGATATTGTTCACCTCCGCAGAATCTGTATATGCTGATATTAGCGGTTGAGGAGCAGCAGTTGATCCAGTGGTCAGATCCCAAAGTAGCACCTGGCAGTCATCGCCTGCTGATGCTAATATTTGACGCTGGCTGGAAGCGGCTCGAGTATTTGACAGAGGCATCCAGCTGATTGAATTGACGGATTTTTGATGCCCATCGAGCGTAGCTAAAGGAACCCCCGGTGCTCTAACATCAAGTACAACAATCTTGTTCGAATCTGCTGCCAGTGTGGCCAGAATATTGCAATCATAAGGATTCACAGCGACACGTACCAATGGGACTGGCTTTGGAGGCTCATAAATAATTGTTGAATGATCCAAAGCCCGTAAATCAAACACTCTTACCGAACCATCGGCCCCAACTGATGTGAAAATGTCAATAGAACCGGCGACGAATGCCACGTCATATACCTCACTGTCGTGGGCAATGAGTTGTGTACGGGCAGCCGACGAGCTGATATCCCATATCGTGCAAGTTGTGTCGATGGAACTTGTTATTACCAACGACGGGTTTACTTTGTTCCAGTCAAAACTGGTCAATGGCGGCATATACTCTGATTTTGACTTGTTTATTAGTGCCGATCGTTGATGCAGTTTGCAATTATCAGTTTCATATTCCCATAGTCTCAAGCAATCCGAAGTTGTTACCATTTTAACCGAGCGATTGCCTCCTGGAGTACCTCTAGGTTCCCAAGCCATCTTTGTGACTGGATATTGTACCATCGTTTCTGCTGTATGCTGAAAATCCAACGCAGGGATCCCACCCATTGTATCTGAATTACCCACTTGCAACACCTGTATTCTATTATTCGAGTCTTCAGTAAATGTCGCAACACCCACTAGTTCTGTGTTGGTTCTATCGCTGAATGTCCAGTCGGTGCTGTAAAGTGGCCAGTGCGACTCATAATACGCCGAGCGACGCGGTAAATAATGTTGTGGCTGTTGTTGTTGCTGCTGTTGAGGAAGAGATTGTTGATGAATTGAGTGACGCGAAAGACCGTAAAAAGGTCCAGATACTGACGCTGAGGAACCATGGTTTGACATCATTTGTGACCCTCCAAGATACATGGTCCTGTTGAAGGTTGCGTGGCTGTTATTCCGGGAATGGTGAATCTGGTGGTGTTGGTGCTGGAGCTGGTGCTGCTGCTGGTGGGACAAGGATTGCTGCTGGGGCAGATTACGAATTCTGTGCTGGTGCTGTGCCGTTCCCGAAAGACCGCCGGCCACTTCTACTGCAACGTTTCCATTTCTGCCTGCCAAATAGTTATTTTGGACGATGGAATCTTGAGATGCTGTGTATACTGGGATACTGCGGCGCCTAGAGAAGTCTGTTGGGCTGGTAGGTTGATAAAACGCCAAATTTGGCCCTGATTTTGGTTTAGCCAATAATGACCGTCGTTGTCCGGTTATAGCCCCGTCGACGGCTGCATCTGCAGCTTTTGACTCTGACATGTCCCAGATACCATGAACTTTAGCGGCGGCGAATCCTCCTTTGAAAAAAGGGGTGATAGCGAATCAGAAAGAGTAATAATGGAAAAAAAAAAAGAGAAAGGGTTAGTTGGAAAGGAAAACTAACAAACATGCAACTGTTGCATTGGTGAGACAATGTGCCACCGTTAATAAAATCGTAATAATATATATCTGCAAGTGTACACTCTATGGCTTTTTTTTTTTAACGTATAAAGCGTGTCTCCCTTATTATAGCCCTGTCGGTAACGGGAATTTACTGTTTAAGTGCGCAAGAGCCACTTGAAAAAGGATGGAAACCAAGTGGCGTTAAACATCTAATTGTCTGAGCCTTGCGAGTATGCAAGAGGGCAATATATTTGCAAAGAAATTTGTTTTGTGGGCATTGAGACTACCACTGATCTAGGGAGCAATGAACTGAGGTATCAAGAATCTCATTTCAAAGAGGCAGCTCATCCTGGCCCAAACCACCTACTATGAATCGTATTAAATGACGAAGGAAGAGCATTATGAACTTTCGCTTAACGTGCATTGCAGACGAATGTGGAGAAAGGGGAAGTGAAACGCGTCTGTGGCTGCAATTTAGATTCGGAATCAGCGAAACAGAGTGTCCTGGGATCCTCCTGGGGTCCTACTGAGGAGTGTGGTATATGGCAGTGGAAGTTTAACGTATTTCCGACGGTCTATAGCCTGCGGCGACGTCGTAAAGCCGCATATGATATATCTTATAGGCCGTGGAGTAGTATACCCCCGGAAAACACGACTGCGATTAAGATTCAAAATTTAGGACTTACAGCCTATGTCCTAAGAGTAGAAAAAGACTTTGTTTGCAGAGCGCTACCGAACTAAAGGTTAGTGTGTTTAAGATTCCAGGTGTAAGATTGTCGGAATTAACGGAGTTTATCCTGCTCCCAACCTAAATCGGCTGGTTCTTCTCTTTTTTTCTTTTAAGCTTTTTGACCCAGTATCACTCACCCACTTTTCCTGTGTGATCTGAGATTTTTAGACGGCAGTAGCCAAAGTCAACCCATCAAGAAACAACAACAATAAAAAGGCACAACACAGTCATGGCGTATACAAGACGGCTCATGAAAGAGCTCGACAATATTCGAAATAATCCTCCAACTGGTAAGTTTTTTCTCTCTGGACGTAATCTTTACGCGCACGCCGCACACAGCCCTACCGTTTTCTAACAGCTTCCATAGGAGTCGAATTGGTCCAAGCAGATGATCTCAGGGAATGGTACATCGATCTAAATGTTCTGGATGAAGATAACGTGTTATATTTCGGCCAGCAGTTCCGGCTTTATTTCAATTTCCCCCAAGCTTATCCGGTGGAAGTTCCTCAAGTACAATTTGTTACTGCCAAAGCTAGAGATATCCCCCTGCATCCTCATATTTATAGTAACGGCCACATTTGTTTAGGTATGGAATCCTGATGAACCAGTATATGCTAACAAGGCTCTAGACATGTTAGGTGAACAATGGTCGCCAGTACAAAACGTAGCTTCCATTTGCATATCGCTTCAGTCGATGCTGACTAGTAATGACCGTGCTGAACGCCCACCTGATGACGAACGTTACGTGAAATCGGCGCCAAAAAATCCAAAGAATACACGGTTTTATTACCACGATGATACAGTTTAAATATATGAAAGAGAAAAATATTTTTCCTGCTAAGACTGATGATAAAAATAAAAAAATGTACATTATAAAAAAAGAAGCTAGTTTGTCGTTATATTCATCAACGGAATGCGAGATGCTGGTTGTTGTTGTTGCTGCCTTTGACTTCTAGTACGGCTCCTATTATTAACACTAGCATTGGTATTGCTCGACGTGTTGGCGTTCGTATGTGGATTTGACTTTCTTCTGGAGGTTCCACCACCACCACCTCCTCCTCTAGACCTGGAGCCACTACCTTTGGATCTGGCTCCACTGGCAGATCGAGATGTAGATCCAGACCCTTGTCCAAAATACGGCGAATTTGCAACGTCTTGCTGCTCATTCTCATCCGTTTTGCGCCGCTTTTTAGGTCGTGTCGTTGTAGCTGATCTCCGTTGTTGTTGTGCTTCTGAAAGGTTGGTCTGAGTATTTACCAAAATCTTACTGCTGCTACCATTATTCAACAGTTCGTTGATCTTTGGGCCAGCCATAATATAAGCAGTATGGAATCTTCCTGCCTTTTTTGTATATTCTTTAAAATACCCATCAAACGTCATTTGATTAACCAGTCGCTCCGCAATCAGTTTATCAACAGCCCGGCCGACTCCAAACTGTGGTGCTTTATCATGCTGCTTGGCTGCTGCTTCTTTTAGCCGTTGCCCACGGTAAACATTGACAACCCACTTGGCCGTGACTTTATCGCCTTGAATATGCTGCACAAGTCTGGCTAGATTTATGGCATGTTCAGTGAAATTAGTCATGGCACTTTCTTGGCCGTTCTTGCAATTGTTGCACGTCTTGCCGCATGCGGCGGGGTCAAATCTCTCGTCGAAATATCGAAGCAATTGTAGCCGACGACATGTCACCCGGTCCCGGCAATACGACACGACATGGTGAAGCATTTCTTGCAAGACAACTTTCCGGTCGTTAGGCAAGTCTTTGTCAGTTTGGATCTGTCGTTGAATCTTGGTGGCATCGCTTTCATCAAAATATAAAATTACAGTCGAAGGCTTCAAATCTCGTCCTGCTCGACCACTTTCTTGCATGTATCCTTCTAATGATCTTGGTAGTGTTGCATGCATTACAAACCGGACTTCTGCCTTGTCAATCCCCATACCGAATGCAACCGTAGCACAAATGACCTTGATCTGCCCCGACTGCCACATCTGCTGTATTTTAGTCTTGTCTGGAGCAGCAATACCAGCATGGTAGTGACCAGCCTTGACCCCCAAATTACGCAGGCTCTTGGCAGTAGATTCGCAGTCTGCCCTGCTGTAACAATAAATAATACCAGTTTGGTTTTTAAACCGGGCGTGGATCTCGTTTGCCATTTCTTGTACAACCCCAGCAGTGGAAGCTTTATCACGCACTTCATAGTAAAGATTCGATCTATTAAAGCTTTGCAATAGGCATAGAGGAGGCGGATTCTGCTTCAAACAACGCTTAATATCTTCCTGTACTGCAGGAGTGGCAGTAGCCGTAAGTGCCATGACTGGTACGTTTGGGTATATTGATTTGAGTTTGACTAATTCCTTGTAATCTGGCCGAAAATCGTGGCCCCATGAACTCATACAATGCGCCTCATCAATAACCAATCGAGCCAGTTTCCCTTCTCGATGCTTTGCTGTTAAACTATCTTGCAACCTGCGGTTTTGCATAAACCCTTCTGGTGCAATATACAAAATGTCTAATCCATCTGATGCTAAGAGATTGTAAACTGTTGACTTTTCACTGGATGATAACCCCGAAGTCAGCTGTGATGCTCGTACATTTCTCTTTTTCAACTGGTCCACCTGATCCGTCATCAACGAGATCAAAGGCGAAATCACCACTGATACACCTTTAGTTTTGGCAGTAATCAATGCTGGCAATTGATAACACAACGATTTACCTCCACCAGTCGGCATTAACACCAATACATCATGTCCATCCAAAGTAGCATTAACAGCTTGTTTTTGATTAGATCGAAATCCAGGTAATCCAAACCGATCGTGCAGGACTTGCTGCACCTGCCCGTCCCAGGGGAAACTGGTTGTAGTGTAGTGTTGGTACAACGGATCATTGTTAACCGGTAGCGACTGTGTGGCGGAGGGGGCGGCAGCAGCAGCGGTTGATTTTGACATGCTATCCATCAGACGTTCAATTTCTTCAAATCCATCACTACTTGGTATAGCATTTTCTGTCGTAGTCGTTCCATAACTGCTGGATTGTGGGTGTACTGGTAGTTGGTCAAAATCAATATCGTCGTCGCTATCACTACTAACGCTTTCGAAATTGATAAAATTGCGTACTGGTGCGGAATTTTCGATCATTTCAGGGTCTGACGGTAGAAACGCCTGGTCATACTCTGGCGGTGGTTGTTGATGTTGTCGTGAGTCGATACCTATATCATATTCACCATCGGCTTCATCATCACCATTGTGATCAATATCATCGTCAATCACTACTTCAAGTTTCCGTTTCGGTGCTGGTGATTCTGGTTCCGGTGAAGCCATCATAAAATCGTCATGCATTGCCATGCGCTGCTCACATTGTGAAATCTCCTTGTCCATATCACTTATTTGTTTAGCCAATTGGTCGCCTTTTTCAGGATCCACGTTTTCAATCTGGTCAATCATGGGTTCATAGTTGAAATGCTCCAATACCCGATCTTTTACAACCACTAGCTCTTTCAGCAGCCGAACTTGATGCTTTAGTATATGATTTTCCAGCATTGCCATATCACTATCAGGTCTTTCCGGTGACGCTGGGTTTTCTTTTGTTGGAGGACTGCTACAGATATCAAGGTATTTTTGTGGCGGTGAAATTGGTTGATATCGCTCCTGGCGGCTCGATTCTTGTATTTCTTCTTCCATACCACTAATTCTCGATGGTAGAGTGCCCCCAACAGATTCTTGGATATCTTCCATTTCGAACACTGTTATTTTTTTTGGAATCGTGCTTCCTACGGATGAGATTGGATCTACAGGCCGTTGAATAGTTTCGGAACGCGTTTGTGGTATTATGTCTTCATCTGAATCGTGACTAAAAGTCATGTCGACCGTTTCTGGCTTTTGCGGTACGGTAAATCTTTGTGGCGTGGTGAATTCTGCTTCTAGTATTAGTATTAAGCGTTGAAAATGTTAGTTCATACCCTCATTCTGATCTTTGATTTGTCGCGTTAGTGGTGCGGTGGTGATGTTTGTTGTCGTTGTGGTTGCCGTTGAAGCCACAGATCTAGGTACAGCATTCTGATCAAAAGAGACCGGCGGTGGCCTACAGGCATCATTCTCTCGAACCCATCGTAAATGCTGTTGGAGATTATTCTTTGGCTTTGGTAATATTTGTGACGCCATTATATCCACATGGTTCGTGTGGGTGTGTTGAGTGCGAAAAAAAAAGGGAATTTACCGGCGCGTTTAAAATTACAGTTTTCGCGTTTGCTTACATAAGGCGATTTCAATTATTTGGGTGGATACATTTTCGTTAACAATTTTTTGGGAAGAACTTGGAATTTTTCCGGTGGCTTGCGCGGGCGGCTCCGGGTTATAAGATGAGAAGGTGCAAAATGGCTAGAGCTTTAGAACGACCACCCTTCATTAGTTAAAAGGAAGGACTTTATTCCGTGAACTTTAACATCATGTCCGAAGTAGAACAAGCTGTATGTGTCATTTACTTGGAATGTTTTCAAAAATTAACATAAATTGTCAGTGTGATTCCTGCCGTGTGAGGAAATTAAAGGTATGTTAAAAAATGGCTGTAAAGCGGGGAAAGACGACGACTAACGAATCATACTCAAGTGCTCAAAAGAACTTCCAACATGTTCAAAATGTCTGCAGTACAATAGAGAATGTTACTATTCGCCGAAAACTGTGAGGTCTCCTCTGACAAGAAGGTATGTGTTTTTCTCAGAGATCCGATAGAATGATCTAACCGAAGTAATAGTCATCTGACGAGGGTGGAAGACAGAGTCAGGAAGCTAGAACTGGTGTTGCATGATCTGATGCCAAGCGTCGACATTGAAGCATTACTTTCAAAATCAACAAGATACAGGGAATCTGTAAGTGAAGAAACGTCTCCTGCCTCATTAGAAGATTCGATTAGCCGCCGCAGTAAAGGCAAGGCCAGTTCAGCAGCAGCAGCCAATGTACCAAAAGTGCCTAATGAAGAAGCTCCAGATGAAGCAGATGGATTCGATTGGGTGGAAGAAGAGTTTGGTGGTAACGATATTTCAGATGGAATGGCGGCATTATCAATTCAGCCTCAAGGAAGTGGGTATTTTGGTATTGCGTCTAGTTCGGTATTACTACGAGCTTTGCGAGTAAATCAATGGGAACTCACAGTAGTACCAAGAAATATTGATCTGATTGGATCGCCTTATGACAATGGTCCTACACCGAAATATATTGCAGATACTTTGCTTTCTGCGTATTTCACTTATTACCATACGTCATACCCGTTCATTCACGAAGCGACATTTCGGGCACAGTATTCTGGAGCAATTGCTCGACCACGAGAAGATGTATGGGAACTTCTTTTGAACGCTGTATTGGCATTGGGCGCATGGTGCATTAATAGCGAAAGTGGAAGTGCAGATTTGACATTTTATCAGAATGCAAAACTCAAGCTAACCAGTAGTACATTGGAAACTGGAAGTTTGGCATTGGTTCAGGCATTGACTCTGTTGAGTAACTATGTCCAGAAACGAAATAAGCCTAATACTGGATGGAATTTTATCGGGTTGGCAGTTAGAATGGCAATGGGGCTCGGCATGCATAAGGAATTATCTGGTTGGAAGAGTAGCCCACTGAAACAGGAAATTCGACGACGAGCTTGGTATGGACTGTACATGTTTGATGCAGGAGTATGTGTGACTTATGGTCGTCCAATTACACTACCGTCGTCAGAAGTGATGGATACCAAACTGGTTTCCAATGTCGCTGACGACGATTTGACAATCGACTCGGCGGTAATGCCTCCACAGCGTGAAGGACCGACAATATATTCTGGGATGATCACCCAGATACATTTTACACTGAGGACGAATGAGTTGTATAACCGACTGATTGCTAAACCTAGTCCAACGGCTATTGAAGCCCTGGAGCTGAACAAGAGAATCGATGAGTTTGTTGCAGAAATGCCAGAATATTTCCAAGATGGGTCGAACATTGACCCTCAGAACCAGTGGCTGTTGTTTACCAAATACAGAATAGGGTGGCGATATCGCAACTTGCGAATCATAATGTTCCGACCGTTCGTCTTGCAACGGGTATTATCCGAAGGGAACAACCCTGTTCCCAAGATGAACAGTCCTGAAGAAAAGGAATGCAGAAGGATATGTCTCAAGAGTGCTCATGATACAATTGTAACTGTCAGCGAGTTTGTGGCGAGCAATGAACAGTCGGGCATCTCGGTATGGTATGCGGTATACTTTTTATTCCAAGCATGCTTGATTCCATTGGTCTGTGCGTGTTCTGAGCCAGATTCGGACCATGCAAAGAGCTGGATGGCTGATGTTGAGCTGACAAAGTCGATTTTGATGTCGCTAGCAGCCAAGAATAGGCTAGCAGTGAGGTTTTTGGATGTGATTCAGAAACTTTGCGTTCAGTATCTGCAATATGAAACGCAGGAGCCGGCTATTCCAAAATCTGAATGGATGACGGATATTTATTCGCTTTTTTTTGATGGTGGGTTGATTCCAGAAGTTGTGGAAGATCAAGATATCAAGTTTGAGCCGCAGGCGGGGAATATTGGATTTGAAATGGACTCGGAATTTGATGGACTGATGTAAGCTGTTGGGTTTTCAGAGGGGTGGCTAATGTACGTAATTTGAAGTAATGAGATCTCGAGGTAATGAAAAAGAAATATATATATATATATATATAATTTTTGCTATTCATGCATGGAATAGTTCAACTGTATTGAAGATCCTGGACCGACCCACCGACGAATACCCGAACAGAGTCGGAGCCGGTCATTTATCGGTTAACCCCACACCCACAATATAAAACAAGCAGCGCCGCTGAATAAATTTCCACTTTTCACACCGGGAAAAAAAAACCAACAAAAAACGATCAATATGAGAGCTTTCGCTTCACGTACAGCCAAAGTACGAATGTACAGTACGATTTCCAAGTTTCCATATCCAACAGCTGCAGAAGAGCAAAAATACTTGTCACAACAAGTTGAAGAGATTGAGAAATGGTGGGCTTCTCCACGGTTCAAGGATATCAAACGACCATACGACGCCAGCAAAGTCGCCATTCATCGAGGCACATTACCTGTTCAGTACCCATCGTCTGTCCAAGCAGACAAGCTTTTCAACTTGTTATCGGCTCGTGCTCAAGAAGGCAAGCCAGTGCACACTATCGGGTCGATTGATCCGGTGCAGATGACCCAATCTGTAGCAAATCAAGAAGTGGTCTACGTTTCTGGATGGGCATGTTCCAGTGTATTGACCACTACCAATGAAGTCAGTCCAGATTTTGGTGACTATCCTTATGACACGGTTCCTAACCAAGTGGACCGGTTGTTTCGTGCACAGCAGATGCATGACAGAAAGGCATTCCATGAATGGATGACAATGAGTGAAGAACAACGAGGCGAAACCAGCAGGATCGACTACCTACGCCCGATTATTGCTGATGCTGATACCGGTCATGGCGGTACCGGTGCCGTGATGAAATTGGCCAAACTATTTGCTGAAAGAGGTGCGGCGGCAATTCACCTCGAGGATCAATTACATGGCGGCAAGAAATGCGGACATTTGGCCGGTAAAGTCATTGTACCAACTTCTACACATATTTCCCGTTTACATGCTGCCCGGATGCAATGGGATATCATGGGTACTTCTAACTTGGTCATTGCTCGAACTGATTCCGAGAGTAGTACCTTGTTGTCCAACTCGGTCGACCCGTCTGACCACGAGTTTATCCTTGGTGTTACTGAACCAACCCGTCCGCTAGCAGATGTTGTCGCTGAAGCTGAATCTCAAGGTAAAATTGGTGATGAGATTGATAAACTTGAACTTGAATGGACTAGTGGCGCCAAGTTGGTGACGTTTGGAGAAGCAGTTGAAACGGCACTTACTGACGCTGGGAAATCCGACCAAATCGCTTCGTTTAAGGAACAATCAGCCGGCTTGTCATTGTACGACATGAAGAACATGGCTCGAACTATTGTTGGTGAAGATGTTTATTTCGATTGGGATGCCCCACGTACGCGTGAAGGATATTACCACGTACGAAACGGTATTGAACCAGCCTTGAAACGGTCTCTAGCGTTTGCTCCGTATGCAGACTTGTTGTGGTTGGAAACTAAGACGCCGGATCTTGAACAAGCGAAATCGTTTGCCAAAAAGATTCGAGATCAATATCCTGGCAAATGGCTCGTATACAACCTTTCTCCATCATTCAACTGGTCTGCTCATGGATTTACCGAACAAGATTTACAAGACTTTGTATGGGAACTCGGCAAGGCTGGGTTTGTTCTGCAACTTATTTCCCTCGCTGGATTGCATACTAATGCGCTGGCCACCTGGCAGTTATCAAATGCGTTCAAAACTCAAGGTATGAAGGCATATGTGGATCTGGTGCAAAAGAAGGAAAAGGAATCCGGGTGTGATGTGTTGAAACACCAGAAATGGTCCGGTGCTGATTACTATGAATCGATTTTGCAAACTGTGGTGTCTGGCTCATCTAGCACTAAGAGTACAGGCAAGGACTCAACAGAGAACTCTTTCTAAGACTTCGGAGGTGTGATTTATCAAAAATAATTTAACCTTGTTTGCGTGCATTCAGGCGTGATTGCCAATGCTCCAATGCTCCAATGTCTACCATGACCAGCCGCACGGCATATTGCTTTCTAAGCTAGTGCAAAGTATGCATTTAAAAAATTATATAAAAAAAAAAAAAATTAAGCAGGATTAAATGTTTGTAAGCTCAGCGATACAATTTTCAGCAGCCCGTGCGTACGTACGCGTTGAGTTTTGTACCCATTTGTCGTACCAAGTCCTCATTGGACATGCTCCTGCGCGCCGAACATTCGCACTCTTCTACCTACCACATTCACACATCCCAAGCATATTGAAATTTCTCGCCCGATGAAAGCCAGAGAAGAGGAATATGCCGCGCTGATTACCGAATACAGTCCATTTGTCAATTCACTCACTCGGCATGGGGATGATCAAGTTGAAATCGTCACCAAGGAAAACAAAACGTATATCGTCCAGGTATCATGCGCTGGGTGGATAATACAAGGCGATGGCGATGAGCAAACTTACGAATCTAGTGAGGCAATGCTAATGGACATTTCCCCCGAATTTTCAAAGCTTTTCCATAATGAATTATCTAACAGGCTACAAACTCTGGTTTGAATATTCTATAAATAAAAAGTACAGACATGTCAATTCTTTTTCTTGTGCTTAATTTGTTCTTTTATAAGATTATTATGACTCTTGCTGTTGTTGCTGATGTTGCTGCTGTTGCTTGTTCAGCCGCTGTTCTTCCTCAGCAACAATCTTTCTCCATTCTTTATCCTCATCTTCCTTAATCTTTCGTCGCTGGTCACCTGAAGATACCGTAGTCAAGGCCATAGAAGCAATCAATAATGCAACAGTCAACCCTTGAGCATACATACGAGCCTGAACAATTTTTTGAGATTTGGTCATGAACTTGTCTCGGTTGACATACCAGAAAGACCCACCAAGAGATGCTGCCCAACCAGACATGATAATTTTATACTTGTTATCAATGCAATATTCCTTGGCTCGTTTGCCCCATGGTTCTGCAGCCTTTCGCTTCGCTTCGGCTTCTTCTTCCTTGACCAACTCATAACCATATTGCTGTCGTTCAAAATTTCGAGATGCATGCTCCATGGATGTGATACCGCATATTAGAACTGGAGCAATAAAAGTAAATGTTTTCACAAATGTGCCCTTTGATTGGAGACCTGGAAGTCGCTTTACAGCATAAAAAGCACCAGCACCAGAAATCCCCAGACCGACTGCTGACCCTTTTAAACCGCCAATGGTGATAGCATGAACATATTCGTGAAGTTCTTCTTTAGATGGGATTTTCATTGTCTTGTTTGTAGTCGGGATATAAAATGTGTTGTCTTTATACTAAATTTAAAACAAAGAAACTGGAAAAAGGGTAGAAGGAACCTCCCGGCTTTTTATATCAACTTTTTCATCCGGGGCTCTGTTTGGGAGCGGCGGTTTATGACCCGAGGCTGCCCGCAATAGAGTAAAAAGTCACTAGCTTGGGGAGGTAGTCACCGATTCGGAATGACTACCGCCCGTAGGAAGACGAACTCTAATCACATTTTATTCCAGACAAAATCTCTAACAAAATGAACAAAATGTTCCATCATTCTGCAAAGCTTTTTTAAATCTGCTCCGTAACTTTCGGCGCAAACCGGAAACGCCGCACGTCCAACCGCTGTTCCGCGCCGCGCCGCGCCAGTTCCCGGTCGCCCGTGGTTTTTGCAAATATTTAATGTCCAGATCGGCAGTTGTCCGGCTACTGGTGCGGCGCTTTGTCCCGTTGTTTTTGCCCCGCAATTTCATTTCCTATCGATCGGTACAATGCCCAATGTGATATTAGTAATTCGATGAAGAAAATTCAGAGTCCGGAATCTCGATGTTTTTTTTTTTTTTTTTTGTTTTGTGCCAAGTACGCCATTTGCATGATTTCTCATACCAAGGCTCGGGGATGGCGTCATGTTTTATGTTACACGAGTTCTCAACAAAAAATATCAGCCCATGTATTAAATATTAGCCACCATTTCAAGCGGCTTTCCAGAGGTGAACTGAAGCCACAAATCGTTTAATATCATGCTATCTAATTTTTATTTTTTTTTTTGTTTTTTATTTAAAAAGCTAATAATTTAGGGCCATTCCACCACCATTTGTAGTACAGATTTTTCGTGGTCACTTTTCATTTCCGCCGTTGCCATGGTCGTATTACCCGTGTCGGTTGGGCCAATCATCCCATTAAATGCTATTCGGTTTGGTGTACGAGGTCGAAACAACACCGATCGTCTTTCGATTGCATCAGACGTGGCCAGTTGGATGATTTTCTGCGCAGCAGTCTTTTCGTCTATTCCTGTACCCATAAACATCGCCATCATTCCTGCTACCACTGGTGCCGCCATTGAAGTGCCGCTTAATGCAAGTGTATTATCTCCACTATGCGACAAACTCGTCACATATACCCCACTGGCAAATACATCGACACAACTACCCCAGTTGCTGAAACTAGCAATGGTATCATACCGATCATCAATTGCCCCCACTGTAAGCGCGTTGATTGAACTTGCAGGAGATGACGCGCATGCTGCAGTATTGGCATTACCAGCAGCAACGACCATTGGCAACCCAGAATCAACCGCCGCATTGACAGCGCTATTCAACAAACTATTGAACCCAGCGCCAAGGCTTAAATTGGCCAATGATTTCCTTCCAGTAACCCGCCGGCTATTCACCGCAAAATCAATCCCCGCAATCACTGCTGACAAGTTACCAGTACCAAGTCCGGTCAATACTTTAACTTCTATCAAATTCACACCCTTTGCAGAACCATAGGTCTTGGATCCAATAATACCTGCTACGTGGGTGCCGTGACCGTTTCTATCCCCAGCCCCTTCTCCAGTGTAATCAATACCTCTTGTAACCCGGCCTTCAAAATCTGGATGACCTGCATAGATCCCAGTATCAATAACATAAACATCAATATCATGTTGACCTTCTGTCGTATAATGATAAGCACCTTCACCAAAATCGGGTAGCTTTTCACGCTGCGATACCCGAGACAAATGGCGCGGTGCTTTGCCCTGCTGATGTACCATTGGACCAGCCTCAGCAGATTGCCCGATCTTTACTTGAACATCTGGACTGACTTTTGCGACCTAATTTTTTTTTTGTTAGACTCTTTTGTGGTTCATTCGAACATACAAGTGCGGTATTTGCCAGGAATTTCATAGTATCATAGTCGAAATTGCCCGAGAATCCTTGAAACTTGCCAATTGAAAACGTCTTTGTGACACGGCTGTTGAGTTCAGGATATTGCCGTAAAAAGCGTAGGATAGTAGTTTGATTCGATAGCTGAACCAGTAAATGCGCTCCTGATAAATGCGCTAGGAATATAAACGCAAATAAAATTGCCAGCATTGTAGTGGGTAGGTTGGATAAATCTCTAAGCGCGCTTCAGCCTCACAAGTCTAATTATATTCTTACATTTTTTACATCTCTAAAGCTCGCGATTCATCATCACCAAAATCTACAACTCCACCTTTAGCTTCAACACCCCTTGACTTTCCTTTGCCTCTAGTTGGTTCGAACACCGGGCTGATGAAATTTTTTCCATATTGCGACGGATCCCAGACCACAGCCTTTTGCTTTGGTCGATCTGGTTGTGGTGCTTCGTCCAACTTACCGCCTCCTTCTTCTTCTTCTTCATCTTCATCACTACTACTGCTGGCTTGGCCCGTTTCTTTCGCATAGACCTTGTTACCTTTGATGTCGATACTCATCACTTTACGTCCTCGACCTTGACGAGATAATCTTGCCTGTTCCATCTTCCGTAGTTGTCGTTGCTGGCGTTTTAGCTGTTGAGCTTGTTCCATTGGCGACGCCCATTGATTGACCCCCTGTGATGGCATTTCGAAATCGCTGACTTGGTCGATAATCTTTGTCCGTTGTTCAGAACTATCTTGGAACTGTAGTAACTTGTCCAGCCGTTGCTCTGCTTCAGAATGCGCTGATTTTAATAACGTCGACGATATAGTTGAACCTCCATCGTATCCTCGCCGCGCTTTTTTGCCCATAGACGACGATATCTGAGTCTTTTCCGACTGCAAGATTTGGTTAATATTCCCCAACTGCTCAGCACTGATCAATTCTTTACCACAAAATGTACATCTACCGAGACCTTCCTTGACACAAATGACCTTGCCGCAGTTTAGACAGTTTGGCACAATCTCCAATAATGGATGTCTCTGCGCCAAACAGTTACATTTTGACCGCTTGTTCTCAGATATCTCCAGCTGTTTTAATGCCGAGTCAATGTCGCTCAGGGAGTCGACTTTAATCTGGTTTTTTGTTGTACCAGATTTAGACGATGATGGCTTCTTCTTCTTCTTGCCAGTCTGAGGATCCCACACGCCATTAGAAACGAAATTTATGCTAGGTCCCTGCAGCGCTTGAGGACCTCGAGTATCTACTTCTACCTGAGCTTTTGATGGTGGTGGCGTTGGTGTCCGTGCTGGTTCTCTTTCCTGTTGTATTTTCCTAAGATATTCACCAACCACGGCATCCGATTGAACAAAATCTTTCAACCATGACTTTAAATCTGGACCTGCTAATGATCCAGCATGTGCAACCAGCTCTCCGATCGTCTCATCGTCCAGTTGTAGTTCTTTTAATGCATTCGCGAGGTACTCCGACGACATGCTGTGGGTTAGTGCGTTGGTAACAATCAAAAAAAAAAAAAAAAATTGTCGGTGGTGTTGATGCTCCCAGGATGTGTGATGATTCACAGTGACTGATATCGCTTATGGTTCTCCACCAAAACTTTAATCGTCAACTGAAACTGTGAAATATCTCAATTTCAAAATGCTATGTACTAAATGAAAGATAAAAAAAAATAAAAGATAAAAATTTGGTATTACACGAGATTAATCTTCGATCCCAGCGTCTACTACGACACAACCACAAGAAGTACTGTAAAAACATCATTTCAAATACAGAAGAGAAGTTTCTAGTTCTTAAACTCCATTCTATAGCCCCAGCGATTGAATAAAGGTATAGGTAATGGGCAAATCCCCTTAACTTACGGCTACTACGAGTGTGATGGACCGACACCTAGTACTGTAACTTCCACCCCAGGAGATTATTACACTTCACAGTATGTCATCTTGCATCTTACTATCAGATGATTCATGCATGGAGATAATTACCTTAGTTGTTGATTAATAACTATTACGAGTATTCCATATCGCCGCACGAAAAACGGCAATTACCAAATTTCAAAGTTATGATTGGATAACTGGGAGACAGATAACCATTTTGATTCGATAAAATTATGTACAATATATATGAGCCATCGTGAAAAAGGTCAAATAAACTAAAGGCAGTGGTATTTAAATTTACTCAATGATTCGAGTAACCATACCGGATGCAACAGTTCGTCCACCTTCTCGAAGAGAGAACTTGGTCAATTCTTGGATAGCAGTTGGAGAACCCAATTCCAAGATGACTTCACGGTGAGAACCAGGTTCACAAAGTTCAGATTCGTCAGCACCTTCTGGGTAGTTGACCACAACGGTAGTAGTAGCACCACTCAAGTATGCTTGTGGTCGATAGTTGACACCGAATGGAGTTCGTCGTCCACCTTCATCTTCACTTAGAACGTAAATGGAACATAGCAACTTGGTGTGAGCCTTGATAGCACCTGGCTTGGCAATAACCATACCTCGCTTAATATCTTCTCGCTTAACACCTCGCAACAACAAACCAGCATTGTCACCAGCTTGAGCTTGATCCAATTCCTTCTTGAACATTTCAACACCAGTAACAGTAGACTTGATTGGAGCATCGCTGAAACCAACAATTTCAACATCTTCACCCTTCTTCAAGAAACCTTGTTCAACACGACCAGTGGCAACAGTACCTCGACCTGGGATAGAGAATACACCTTCAACTGGCATCATAAAAGCCTTGTCCATGTTACGTTGTGGAGTTGGAATGTGTTCATCAACAGCAGTCAGCAATTTTTGGATAGATTCGACGCCAATTTCTGGGCGCTTGTCTTCCAAAGCACACAAAGCAGAACCCATGATAACTGGAGTATTTTCACCGTCAAAGGAGTAAGTGCTCAAGATATCTCGCATTTCCATTTCGACCAATTCCAACATTTCTTCGTCATCAACGGTATCAACCTTGTTGACGAAAACGACCAAGTTTTGGATACCGACTTGACGAGCAAGCAACAAATGTTCTTTAGTTTGTTGCATGACACCATCGGTAGCAGCGACGACAATAATAGCACCATCCATTCGAGCAGCACCAGAAATCATGTTCTTGATATAATCAGCGTGACCAGGACAATCAACGTGGGCATAATGACGGGCATCCGTTTCGTATTCAACATGAGCAGAACTGATAGTGATACCTCGGGCACGCTCTTCTGGAGCCTTGTCGATGGCATCATAAGCCAAGTAGTTGGCACCACCTTTACCACTCAAGACTTTGGTGATGGCAGCAGTCAAAGTAGTCTTACCGTGATCGACATGGCCAATAGTACCAATGTTCAAATGAGGCTTGGTTCGGTCAAAAGTAGAGGCGAATCGCAAACCGGCAGGTTTGGCAGTTTTGAAAACTGGAGCACGAGCCAATGCTCTCAAGCTGAGTCGCAAATTGGAGACCAACATGATGATGAAGAGTAGTTTTTTCTCGTGATTGGTTGAAAAAAAAAAAAAAAAATTGATACAAAATTTTTTAGTAGGTGGGAGGTTTTTGTGCGTGCATATTTGGGAACGGCGTAGATCTGGGCATGAGGCGCGCAGGGGAGAGTGAGGAAGATTTAAATGGAATAGAAAAAATACATATATATTACGACAAGTTTTTATACGCTTGTCTGTATTTGAAAATGATCTCAAGAAGACGGTTGACTTCTTCTTCCAGACTTCTTGTTGCCACTGATACTGACTGGTCAGGTACTGTGGTTTTTTAGTTAGAGATACCAACCGTGAATGGGGTAGAGAGTGGGGCGGCTTACATTTTGCCTGCAGCTGGAACAGTTGCACAACCTGAGCTTTTTCTTTCAAATCTTCTTCTAGCCGTTGAATCTCCTGTTGGAGCTTAAACTTCTCTTTCGACATTTCAGTGTGCTTAGTGGGGAAATAGGATATACCGCGCATTTTGTACTTGTGGGTGTTTTTGTATGTTTAGTGCGTGGAATATAAATCCATTTATACACTCCATTTATACACTAACAAGATCTTCTAGGTTTCTATATTTTTTTTGTTAGCTTGTATCAAAGAGTACTAAGCTCGACACGAGGCTCTGCCATCTCTTAGTGCGGTACAGATGATCGAAACTATATATTAGCTTTTCCGAAATTTGCTATTTTAAACTATAAGATCCCGAGCTTACGGTCACACTAAATGACGTCCAAGCACTGTCTAAGTTTGCAATAAATTTGATCATTCAGAGCAATTATTTGGTAGAATTTTCGGAAGACATCTTGACGTGTAACGATACGCGAGTTGTAGTATTTATAATCGAGAGCCCTTCACGCGATAGAGACTGGAATGGCCTTACCCATCAGCCGCGCGAGTAGCTTGCGTCACCGCGCTCCCAATCTATAAAAAAACGCAAAGTTGTTCCGATTGAGTCACTTGCGCATTTACAACTTTTTACACTTGGACTATAGTAGCAAAAATAATCTAAAAAATGTGCCGGAATCCAAACTACTTCGGAGCTGGACCAGCTTTAATTCCAACCAAAGTCCTCGAGACAGCAGCTGCTCAATTGCTTAATTACAATGGGCTAGGTGTCGGGTTGGCTGAAATGTCACACAGATCCGCTGACGCTGTCAAAATCATCAACGACACCAAGGCTAAAATCGCACAATTGTACAACATTCCAGATACTCATGAAGTGTTCTTTGCTCAAGGTGGTGGTACTGGTGGGTTTGATGCAGTCACATACAACATGCTAGCGTCGTTTGCTTCCAAGTCTGGTAAAAAGGGCAAGGCGGACTATTTCGTCACGGGATCATGGAGCCAAAAGGCTGCAGAAGAAGCAGCTAGAATTGGTGCCGATGTCAACATTGTGGCTGATACTAGAAATACCAATGGTCAGTTTGGCGCTATACCAGATGCATCGACTTGGAGCTTTAGTGATCCGGAGGAAATTGCATATGTGTACTACTGTGACAATGAAACAGTACACGGGGTTGAATGGCCAGAAGTGCCTAATGTACCAGAAGGAGTGGAGCTAGTGGCCGACATGTCTTCAAACTTTTTGTCTCGAAGAGTTGATGTTTCCAAATTCGGGCTGATTTTTGGAGGTGCTCAAAAGAATATTGGTATCGCTGGGGTGTCGTTGTACATTATCAAGAAGGAATTACTAGTACGAACTTCAGATGATGAATTGCGACGACTGGGCGTTCCAATTTGCCCAATTTTCTTGGATTTCCCTACGATTGTTAAGAACAATTCAGCTTATAATACAATTTCTATTTTTGCTGTACAGATTGTGAATCTGTATATGGAGTTTTTGATCGCCAAGGGTGGTCTTGCGGCTCAAGAAGAAGAAAGCAAGGCCAAGGCTGACAAGCTATATGCGGTATTGGATAAATATCCAATTTACCAAACACTGGTGGACAAATCGGCTCGAAGCCGAATGAACATTGTGTTCAAGGTTGATGATGAGGCTGGATTCTTGAAAGGAGCTTCCGACCGAGAATTGAATGGCCTAAAAGGTCATCGATCTGTAGGAGGGATCCGAGTGTCGAGCTATAATGCCATCGAGATGGATAGTATTGACTTGTTGGTCAAGTATTTGGAGGAATTTGCCGCTGCTCATTAAGCTTCGTGATGAGCCATGTAGTACATTAAATAGCCAGAATCGAATAAATGACATTGCACTACCAGCAACTGGTGGTTGCATATCCCAAGCACGACTTTTGCGTCTGTAGTTGTAACCTGTAGCACGTCGAGCCATTGCTTTGAATCCAAAGTGACTGAATAAACAGTGTTTTCTTCCTGGGTGCTATTGCTGTTTGATTCGGCGTCTAGCATGACTTCGACTTCTTTCCAGGTCGATTCAACGTTGACCGAATCGCCCTCGATCTCTATTGATAGAACGCCCTGTCGTGTCGCGTTGAGACTAATCCGTGGAGCCATGCGTTTATACCGTTCCGAGATTCTCACGATTGACGATACCCTAGGCAAGACCAAATACACGTCTGGACGAGACAAGGCTGTTGGCTGCTCCATCACTGCTGCTACTTGAGCTTCACGTAGCACTTTGACTGGCAGCTCTTGAAGAATCACTGACGGGGCTCCACCAGCGATTCTTGCCGGCTCTTCAAACTTGATCGAGAGGTATGCCAATCGGTCCCGTTTTCGAAGCTTTATTGTAACTTCATCGGTGATAGAGTTACTGGTTTTCGACAGCGCCTTGCCAAGATGCTCAATATTGAATTCTACACAGATTCCATGTGCTTGTCCACTTTCGGCGATATATTGTTCAAAAATCGAGTCTTGCGGAAGCACCGTGCTCCATAATCGTGTGCCGGATTCTGCAATAGAGATGAATTGGATACCTTCAGGGACGATACGAAGATAGCATATCGGTCGAAGACTGGATAAAGCACTGCATATCTCTATTTGTGTTAGCGTTTTACTTCAGTTTGTGGAGTGAGCGTACCTTTCAGACGATCTGCTCTTGCAAGCGTGGCTTTGAATCGCATCAATGTCAAGAATGAAAGTTTTGGAAAAAAAAAAACAAGAAAAAACAACCATTAACGGGGCAAACAAAAAGTATTAATTAGCCATATATATATATTTAATCTAACGAAACATCTTCTGCCGAATAATGATCTAGTACTACTCGATAAGTAAAACTTGGTGAAAACCCGCCCACTGTGGTAATATAAATACCGATATGTTCAGGGGCGATATAATCGTATGTTGGATTCATCACCTGGACCTTATCCATCATATCACTATCAGCAAATGGCACTACCTTACCGCTATCTCCAACCTCAATCAAGCTCTGGATATCAAAAGGATACAATGGAGATAGTTTGTAGATGCCTGTCACGGCTAGAACTGGAGTTCGGTACTCTTTGGCGACTTCACATACCAACGACACGCCTGCTGACGAAACACATCCACCATTCGCCAATACTGATCTAGTACCAATAATTACTTTACCGACGCGACTCATGATGGCCAATGCTGTTGTATCTGGGATGATGACAGTCTCAATACCAGCTGCAGCCATTTCCTTGGCAAAAGATTGAGCACGGTGGATCCCGTTTGGATAACTTTCTGTAACTATTACTGTAAACTTTCGCTTCTGAGCAGCTTGGATCAAGAAATCCTTGACAGTTTTGGATTCTGGAGTTGGAGTAAGTAATACTTCGTTTTCATGCACCATTTCCAAGCTCATTGCTTCGATTTTTTCATCTGTGCTGTCAATTTCGTCAATCAACTCACGAATACCTTCAATGATATCTCCTTTGGTGTCTTTATGCTGTACAGTTTTTTCTTGAGAAGATGCGGCACTGGATAATAAATTGAACATTGACCCATCGGCGGCTTTTTGATCAGGGTCGTTGGTTTCGATCACTGATTCCACCTCACGGATAACAGACAAAACCCGTCGTATCACGTTACCGCATGCAAATTCACGAGGCTGGGCTTCGATTAGAATTCTGCCGACATTCCGTACTTGTTTGATGAGGTCTTTGGTGTTGGCGTACCGGCATGATGAGACGAATCGGAGTAGGAAATTAGCAGTGGCCAATGCCACGTCGTGAGATCCTTCGATTTTGCGCCGTTGTAAATCACTATTTTTGTTAGCACGCTGGAGAGACTCTACAGAGCATAACTTACGCAACAAGCTTTGATATTTGTGATTGAAGAATCGGAATCATGGGTGATGCCTTCGTTGATGAGTCGTTTACTTTTGGTGAGGAATTTTTGTCATTAAGCGCTGAGTTGAACCTGCTGAAAGCCGGGTAAACCAGACAACTCCCGCCGCACGAAAAGCTAATCTGTGAGTAAGTCGATGGAAACCAAAGGTTATATTGGCGACTAGACTTGATATAAAGATGTATAAATCTGTTGACATGGAAAACTGTCTTTTTGGACTACGAATTTCCGATTATTGCTAAAGGGTGCGGCGGACAGTGGTGCGGCGAATTAATAAACAGTGGCTTTCTTTTACACCCGAATGTCACAGTCATTTGTTCGCGATTATAAAAGTACAAAATATTTGAAAGAAAAGTCTAGCCCTCAAATCCGGTCGTGATAATGTACTTTCCTCATATAAATTTAGGTGGGTCTTTATACCTGCCGAACCCCGAATGCCGACGACTGATACCGATTCAGCTGCCCGATATATACTTCGGACCGGCTTGATGATGCGGATGCGGCGGCTATTGGTACTTTCCCTTTTTTTTTCTTCTATAATATAAAAAAGTAATCAAGTTTCCTTCCTTTCTTCATTCCCCACATCGTTGTTTTTGCTAAAATAATTATCATAATGCCAACCCCAGCGGATCCACAAGTCGATATCCAAATTACACGTCATTTGAACAAGTTAGCAGCTCTTGATGAAGCTCGAGATGACCAGCAACGCACGATTGTCAGTTTAACTATCTCCAAAGACGCTAGAGCGGCCGCTGAGATGCCCCGATTACAGAATGAGTTAGCGCTTATCAGGCAAGACCGTGAAAAAGTCATCGATGAACTGAACCGCCTTAATGGGATCAGCGTACCCGCTCTAATTATTTATCATGCACCCAGGTAGTCACGTCACAGTCATGGGAGAGGAGAAGGTGGGGGATGAGTACTGCATGACAGATGATCAGTTTGATTTTAAATACGGTGACCAGATAATGGTGGCGATGCACAATAGACGAAGAAAGATTATTTATTTCGGGCAAGATGAACTAAACTTCTTGAGCCGCAAACTAGGGTCCATTAGTGACAAATATAGAACTAGAAAAAAAAAACCAATGCTGATTACCACATGCCATAAATACAGAACCCTTGCCCTTTCTCTTTCCTTTCCTTCTTGTCATGACAAAAATAAACCATGGACAACGTACATTCTTTATTGCTTGATTTGCAATATCTTCAAGAAGAACGGGATATTCGTACCCAGTTGATCCAACATTACACCCGTGAGGGTGAACAAGATTTATCGCGACAAAATTATAATGCATATCGCGAAATATCGAAATATCAAACTCAGTTGGCTGAGATACAACATCGCATAGATATGCTGCAGTGGAATTCTTATCGTACTGCGGTAGAGAACCGACAACTACTCTCACGTTCGCATTCGGTACCATTGCATTATTAATTACTATCCCCATCATCACTGTCATCATTATAATCATCAAAGAAATCCATGGCCTTGGGTTTCGATTTGGGCTGTTCACTGGGACCCGGTTCATCCTTATCAGAAGATGAGGATGAAGACGACGCTGCTTGCCGTACATCATTCAATAATTCCTCACTTTTCTCCAAATAATCCAAATCATCAAACTTCACATTAGCATCGCTATTAGCTGCATCAATAATAGACTTAAGTTTTGCCTTTTTCTTCTCATCCCGTTGGCGTTCTGCTTCTGGTTTCTCAACCATATACTTGGCCAAATTCTTCGCCTCCCGAATTGTCTTATGTCTCGTCCCATCGATAGTACGATAACTATCATCATCTTCTTCAGCCCGTGGGCCCTTCTTCTTCCTCGACATTCGCCCACCTTGGGCTTTAAGTTGGCTGCCAAACCCACCTTTGCCACCACAAAGTGGCCATGTGAGCCTCAGGTTGATAAACTCCTGCGTAAAATCAACATTATTCAACGGCGATCCACACCGTTGCCTTAAAGAGACTTTTTGCCATAACGAAGGCGGTACTCGAACAGCTACTGCTTCTCGTAGGTCTTTAACATCGTTATGCCCAGCATAATCGAATGAAAGATTCTCCAGTCCAGAAAATGTGTCTACAAAGATATGCATGGTTGGAGATGTGAAGAGAGACAAAATAAAAAAAATATTGGGAGGGAGAAGAAGCGAAAAATTTATCCTCACGACACACAGCAAACCATGATTCGGTTCACAGCTCCACCAAGTCGCTGTCTCAGTAAAACATTCACACGAAGCTTTATTATTCCTACAAAAAAGACAAATGTTGTCAATGTCTACACGACGACACCTCGACGTCTTCCGAAGGGTCAAACCGCCAAAGCCTTGACCGAATCCGAGCTCTTGAAAGAATACGACCCAACTGGGATCAAGCAAAAATTCATCAAGCGGGATGGGCCAGATGCAGTAAAACCTGGAGATGTAGTCAGAATCACCAAATCTGATGGCGTAACATTTGTCGGGATGACGCTGGCAATTAACCGGCATAATGTGAGCAGTACTTTGGTGCTAAGAAATAAGATTCATGGTACTGCAGTGGAGATGGTTTACAATATTTTCAATCCACAGGTTACCAAACTTGAGGTGGTCCGACCGGTCCTCAAGCAAAAGAAGAAGGCCAAGTTGTTTTATCTACGAGGAAATGTTAAGCATGATGTTGGTGATTTAGATGCCGAAATCCGAAAGGCAGAACGACGAAGAAAGTAATGGAAACTAAGGAGGGGCTATTGAAGTATGTTTCATGTACATTTTGTAAATAACTTTTTTTTTGTTTTTTGTTGTTTTATAATATATCTCAGGAAAAAATCCCGACCATCTCCCAAACCTTCACTCCTTGACTCCACATTCTGGCTTATCATCATGACAGCACCTACGAATTATGAAGGTCGACGAGGCTGGGGAAATACATTTGTATTCCTTGGGTTAATGACTTTATTACTTGCATTATTTTTATACCTTACAAGGCAATTTTGGCGTAAGTTTACTAAAGACGGACGACGCGGGAGAGTAAATACTAACAGAAACTTAGTCCCTACATGGCGAAGCGTAATGTCGCGAGTCTTTTCGCAACGATATTCGTTCCTGGCAGATCAAGAAGCTGGACTTTCATCTAATACATTCAGTCTATCCGGAAACATTGCATCAGGAGATTCCAGACAGGGTCTGGATAACCAAGCGAAACGAGAGATTAAACGCATCATGCAACGAGAAGGACTGACATTTGATCAAGCCAGAGAAAAATACACCAAACAACAGTTTCAACGTAATGAAATTGGTCCAGATGGTCGTCCAATGGACCCGAAAGCTGTGTTCTTTTCATGATGATTATTTACTTGAGAATTCCATATATGTACAAGCATACAGCAAAAAAAAAAAAAAAAAAAACCACAACCGCTCTATTAGTACAATGTTCCTATCGTTTGCTCCGTTTATTTTTATATTCGTCGTTCTCATAATTTCGTTTGCGAGGTTCCATCAAGACGGCCATTGATCGGTTTCCTCCCTGGTGAGGCGGCCTTCCCTGAGGACTGTAATGGTCAGTTGCGTGAGGTGGTGGGGGTGAGTGTCGATACCCTTGATGATGAGTATTATTGTTGTTGTTGTTGGTAATATTTTTATTATGGTTATTATGCTGGCGTTGTGATTGTTGCTTTCTCCATGGGGCAGGGTTCCGTTCTTGCGAAGCTGACCGACGGCGATTTGGAAACAAATCATCATCGGACGATTGTACTCGTGGTGATAATCTGTTGTGTAATGATGAAGCACTGGTATCAAGAGCTGGATGCCTTGGTACCTCTGGTTTGAATTTCCCCTTGCTAGGTTGATTTGTATTCCCCTTATTAGGTTGAATGGGCTGTTCTGACGGTGCTGACGGGAGTGCCGGAGCCGGAGCCGGTGTTGATGCTGGTGCTTGTGCTGGCAGCGTTGAATCGGGGTATATTACCTCTGCTGACGCCGATACCGAGTGTGGTATTTCGTTATTGTTGCCATTGGTAGCAGCTTGAGCCTCTTGCGGCTGGGCTCTTGACTGGTGTGGTGAGCCGCTTGCTTTGCTGGCTTGGTTTGGGGAATTTGGGTTCGTGGGATTGTGTACAACCAACGGTTTAGAAGGAGCAGTAGGAACAGGTGACTGTGACTGTGGTGGTGGTGGTGGCTGTAGTTGTGAAGGCGGATGCGAATTGGCACGCGATGATGATGGAGCTGGTGTTGAGAATCCAGTCGTCGCTGTCGCTGTCGCCGCCGATTCCGAATTGCGCTTCTTTTTGGGATGCTTGTCTTTCTGTACTTCCAAATATAGCTGTTCGTTTTCAGCCTCTGTCTCCTGTTGTTGTGCTCTGCGTACGTTTACAGCTCTGCGTTCTTCAGCCAGTACTTTCCACACGTCTGACGCATGCAACTGCTCGATTTTTCGCAAGTCAGTTGGTAACGCCCCAGGTGCTGTATTTGACGCCTTTATGAAGAACGTGGCCACGTTGTTCACAATAACTTCCGGTTCCAAATAATTAGGTAGCTCTGCAAACCCCTTATACGGGTGAATCAACAACGTGCCAAACCCAAGTCTATCTACTTCCGTCGGCAATGGAATGCCAAACTGATCTTTCAGCCTTGCAGGCGCAAAGTTGCGATCTGTTTTACAGGCCATTACTGCGTTATAGTACCCTTCTGCATCGTCAAAATTTTGGTCTTTAATCGTGTCCCACAATGGCGGTGGTGTCGCCGCACCCAATATCTCCAACAACACGGTATTATCTTTAATGTCTCTCCATTCCTCCCCAAATAACTCCATCGCAAGCATATTCATCCAATGCGACAATTTTCTAAACCCGGGCCATCCTCCTCTTGCCCGCAACGTGCTCCATTTCTGGGACAGGTCGCTAGAATCCCTTTGGCCATCATAGTCGACCTGATTGCTATCCGGAACCATTGACTCCAGATTGTGAGGCATGGCTTTTATAACCGAGGTATCGCAGATCAACATGGTGTTATTAATCCATACATCTTTGTACGGCTCCAAGTTCACTTTTGGATGCATTCTCAAAGTCCCCATGCCAATTTTGTCCACTTCATCTGGTTCTGGAATGCCATAAATACACCGTAAAAATTTTGGGTTTGCGGTAATATGATTTTCCAGATGCATTACAGCTTCAAAATACCCCATCACGTCATTAAAATCCTTTTTCAAAATCTCCTTCCAAATCGGTGCAGGAGTCATTGCTGCAAGAATCGCTTGAAATGCATAAACCTTGTTTAGCGATTTCCAAGAATCATGCCCAAAACAATTCCTAGCAATCGTCTTCATACGAATCTCCAAGCGCTCAAGCCCTGGCCACCCTCCATAAACCCGCAATTGGCACCATTTATACCCCAGCTTGTTCATCGGAGCCAATGAGGTGTGCAAGTCTTCATAAAATGACCGGTTCAGGTCCAACCTCGATGCATTGCAACCGAATTTAAGCAGTTTCTCTTTTGTCACCGGATGGATATTCGGGGTCAGTTGTCGAATAGCATCCAATAACGCTCGTATCCTAGCTGTATTATTGGCCCAAGCTGGATCTCCAAAATCCATCAAACTCACCAACTGTCTCAGCCAATTGTCATACATGCCCATAGCAAGCGGGAATAGAGACATCAAATCGACAACCTCCCGAATACGTGCCTTATTCTCTCCCGTCAACTCTACTGGTCCCTTACTCTGAACAATTGCATTTTTCTCTTCTTGCTGCTTATCCTCTATCAATTTGACATCCTCAATCTTTAAACCCCCTACTTTATCCGCGGCGTTTCGTAAAATCGTACAATATATCGCAAGCGACAGAGGGCTATTGAGAATTGTGTTGAAGCTCGCCAAACTGTCATATTGCTCTGCCTCCATCAAAGCCCTCAAATCACATTCAAGTTGATCGAACTCATCGCTTCGTAATTCTTCCAGTCGTTCATTTGTCAAGATATTCGCCAAAATAGCGAGTGGGTTCTCCGCCATACCTACCTACAAGACATATATTAAATTTAAAAAAAAAAAAAACCCAATCAGTTTAAAAAAGAAGATATATCTCTGGGACAAGGAAAACGCGCGCAGCCATTATTATTATTATTGTGTTTTTTTTTTTTCTCTCCTATTTTATGTAAATTATCGGTATCCAAAAACAAAAAACAAAAAAAGAAGAAGAAAATTAAACACCTCCAGATCTTCTCTCCTTGAGGGGTTTAATATTTCCCATTCTTCCATTCTTTCCTGTTCTTTTTTTATGTATCATCTCGTTATCATGTCAGTAATCGTTACGCAATAATAGCCAATTGCTTCTTTTGCTGTTCTCGAGCCCATCGTGCAGTTTCCCGCGTAGTATTGGTAAACGCAGCATTTGACCGGGCTTTTCGAATCAACTCAATAATCCAGTCTTGGGTATAGTAATTTCGCACTTGACCTTGAGGATACATATCAGCCACATCTCCAAGTAAACCGACAATCGACCGTACAACCGATTCATTGTTAAGAAGATCTGGATTGTTTGACAGGGCATTGAGGAATTGCAAAATAGATTCAACATAGGGTAGCAATACTTCTGGAGAATCTCGCAATCCAGCAACAATGCCAACATACGAGTCCAAAATAGCTTCATAAAGTCGATCGACATATTCAATGTAATCCAATGAAGAATCAATATCTGCTCTTACTTGGGCCGCTTCAGCCAAGATCTGCATGACTGGTTGTATGTATTGAGCAAATCCTTGTGCACCAACTGTACTAGCAACATCACCGATACACGACAAGATAACTGGCTTGAGTTCTCTTGGAACATCTTCCTTCTGCAAATTGGTCATAAAAGTTTCCATGAATTGGTCACTATATGGTAACACTTGAGTACCCAAGGAATGGCAAATATCAGCCACCAATCCAACTGCAGTGGTACACGTTTGTGATTCAGTATCTTGCAAACCACGACCCAAATACGGCATAAACGCGCCCATATACTTGTCAAATTGACCACCAACGGCACCAGCGACGGCACCAATAGCAATAAACACGTCTTCTTCAATCAATGAATTTGGCAGCTTGTTCTCAAGCAATTGCAAAAACAATGTCATCAATTGATCAGCAGCACCCATAACATCCTTTTCAACTCGTCGAATGATGTTAGTCAACAATCCAAGCAAATTAATCTGCAATTCTTCTAATTGAGCTCGGTCATCATTGCCAACAATCTGCTGTTGCATTTCCATAGTCTGGTTCAATCGATTCAACACTTCACTAGACAACTGTTCCACATAGCTGACCACATCTCGTGTAGAAAAGGTCACCAACGAAGACAACGCTTCATATGCCGAAGTTCTACAAGAATGCTCATTATCAGACCGAGAGGCACATTGCAACAAAGCCTTGACCAATGAATCATAGTACTGAGACATTGGAGAAGTATCCTTTTCTGGACCGCTAGAAGCCAATTGTTCAACCAAGTTCATCACAGTCCAACAGCAATTGGTAGAAACTCGAGGATGATCCGCCAGCCCTTGCAACAAAGCTTGGATAATGTTTGGCAAATCGGTTTGAATATTAATACCATCAATGACCAAATCAGCCATTCGACCGATACACCATGCAACAGTATCCTTCACCTGCAATGAAGTATCAACCATCAAATCCAACAATGGTGGCAATGCCCCACCAATCAAGGTTTTTAATTGATTTGGATCTGGACCATCCATAATAGACCCAAATGCCATCACTGCAGCTTCTCGTCGTTGCCATTGGTCGGAATTAATATTAGCAGACACAAAGTCCAAAGTTGGCTGGACCACATGATTACTAGTATCTTGAGCAAACAATTGCAAACAAGCACCAGCAGCCATGGAAACACTCCAATCGTCTTCATTGGTATCATCATCTTGTCGAGTTAACAAATTCAACAAAGTTGGTAGGATTTTGCTCAAGGCGTTTTCTGCAAAGTCAAAACTGTGTCGAGGCGTATCTGGGAAACTACCTTGATAAAATTCCTCCAATTCATATCTGATTTCAATTTCTTCTTCACAGACAGTACTCCAAAATTCAACAGCCATGCATGCCACCATGTCGTCACTTGATTCCATACCAGACACGGTCAATCCAAACAATGCTTGTTCCATATATGGTCTCATGTGATGGTAATACAAACTCATGATTCTACCGAGAGCCCCGAATGCTGCAGCCTGCAGATCGGTATTCTCAGATTGAGTGGCTTCACAAACAACTTGCATGACCATATTTCGTTCCCCTTCATCGTTAAAATTGTTTCGCACAAATTCCAATGAGTTCACCAATGCATTCAATGCAGTAATTCGCACTGTAGCATCTGGCTCTTGTTTCAGGGCCCCTTGGATAATCGCAGTCAAGATCCGATCGGCTTGAGCAGCAACTCCAGCATTAGACGGATCAGCATTTTCACAAATATAACCAATAGTCAACAAAGATGCACGTTTAACTTGAGTTGGTTGTTCCAATTTGGTATTATCAACAAGCATGTTGGTAAGCTCGACCCATTCACCTCGTGGAAGCTCAATATCTGCAATCGCTGCAATCAACTGGGCTACTGCGTTAGCAACAGGCGACGGTGATGAAACCAGTGATTGCAACGCTGTTTGTTTGATTTGTGATTTGGCATCTTGGTCTAGTGAAATCCATCGTTCAGTTTGAAATGCTCTCTTTCGTTGGTCCTTTGCATAAAGCTGATTCTTCAAGTTCAATGCAGCAAGCATTCGAACTTCTGGACGCTGTTCTTGGCCGCCCAGAGCCTGTGTAAGCATGGCCAAGTATGGCACATAATGTTCTCGAGAAGCTTCTTCAAGCTGAGCTTCTGCTTGAGCTCGAATTTGTTGATCTAGTAAAGTGTGTTAGCGAGATTTTTGTCGAAAAAACACAAAAAAAGTCTATACATACCCGGCTTTTGAGCGTTTTCTAGTATTTGCCCAATATCCATGATTGTCCGTTGTATTTAAGATGCGATTAAAAAAGAAAACAAATAGTTGGCCCTCCACCGAAAGTAAAAGAGAAAAAAAAGGAGAATAATAACGTTTGACCTAGAAAATTTGTTAGAATATAGTCCAAAACTGTGGTATATTTTTTCTTGTTGTTTTGGGAGTAGTAGCGTGGCGACAACCAAAAACAGGCAGTGATCCAACTAAAGTTTAGGCGCTCAAAAAAAGATAGCACCAGCAAACAACAGCCAAAACAAACAAAAACAAATAGGTCGTGATTGGTTAATAATTGCAATACATACCCCGAAAACACACTTAAGGATTAATGTCGGAAAGTAAACAGTTTAGTAGAAAAAAGAAAGAAATCCAGGGGGTGAAAGAAACTTGTCAGGAAGAGAAAAGGGAAGAAAGGAAAAACATAAACAAAAGAGAGAAAAAAAAAAAAAAAAAGATTTTCGTTGACAACGACCAAGTGGTAGTGCCACGCGTTAAATACGTTCCTAATGTCTATATTATCGTTGCTCCCTCCATTTAATGCGGTCGCCCAGACAACGCGTGTTTTTTTCTTCTTCTTCTTTCTTTCTATTTACTTCTACTCACAGATAACCATTGGTCCAACCATTTGTTCATTTCTTCACGGTTTTCGGCAGATTCCATGCCTACAGTAGGGATTACCTTGCCAATCTGCAAACTTGTGCAAAAATCGCGGAGTTCTGTAAAACTGGAGTGCTCACTGTATGGAACGCGAAAAAGATGAATCTTGCCGCGTACTTGCCGACATTTGACCAAACTCTGGCTCGTGAACTCAGGGCATTGTGGTTCTTTGAGATCCGACTTTTTTGGATGGAAATTCCATCCTGTGGGTAGAAATGCTAGGCAATGAGTAAAGGTTTTTGAAAGCGGCTTGAAATATTGTTCAAGATTGGCCCAGTTGAGGTCTCGCATACTAACCAGATGTACTGCAGCCTCCCATCCATTATCATGTAAAATATCGGTGATCTCTGGATCATTGAACTTTGTTAGAATCGTCTTTTTCGATAGTGCTGCAAAAACCTTGGTTCCAAGCCGCTGGGCAATGTGTACAGCCAGCCGTTCTTTACCAATTGTATAAGACCCCACTAGAATCAATGGTTTGTTGATTTCAGAAGCGCTATTACCAGATATGTTACCAAAGAACCTGTCTATAGTCGCAGTGAAAAATGAGCTACTAGCTCCAGCGTCGCGTAATCGTACAGTATAGTCGCCACATGCTTTGACCACATCTTGTTGATCCGGAAACGTATGAGACGGTTTGAGATACGTCGTATCTAGATAGACGGTATCGATTGGAGTTGATTTGAGTTGTTTGATATGCGTCTGGGATGCTCGGAAATCCCCAGTATGAAGTATTGTCCTGTCTGACTTGAATAGAATAATAGCAGATCCGGGGCAATGATTGGCGTCTAAAAAGAGCACTTCTATACCCTCGATGACCATCCACTCGTTTAGCGGGACGACACGAAGATATTTCTTGTCGACATTAAGCTGATAGTCGCATAACTGAGCCGTCGCTTCAGTGCAATAAATAGTACCGTGTGTCCACGACTTGGATAACCCACCATAATGATCCGAATGGAAATGGGTTAAAAAGAACGTCTTGACTTCGGGAATTTCTCCATAACAGAATGCGTCAACTGCTATTTGTCGGTTGTTAAGTTTCAGTATTTTGTAAAATGGAATAGACTTGGCAGTCTTCTGTCGTTTCACCTCTTTTCCTTCAGCCTCTCTCGTCCTCCTCTTGTTGCCATCTGCTCGCGGCCCGTTTACCGCCACCGTCTGTTTAACTTCAACATTTGCCACCTCTGTAACTTCCACCTCTGTCTCCTCTGCAACTTTAACTGCAGATTCAGCCTCTTTAACCGTATCATTAACTTCGGTTTTCGTTTCGGCCATTTCGAGAGGTTTGGGTTCTAGGCATGTATTCACATGAGCGTTTCTCAACGATGCACTCAAGTAGGCAATATCTGCTTCACACACCGGACATGCCATAATACCAGATTCATATTTAGTCATCGCGTCATTTTCTGCCCCATTCGTGAAATAGTTACTGATTTTACCTTGTAAAGACTTTTCCGATACTGAACTCGTGGATTTGGTTCTAGCCATGACCTCTCATCCCACGCACATGTCAAGCGGTTAACTCCAAAAGGAGACAGTAAAGGAGCGGTTCATAGCAACCACTATTGAAATATTTCAAGTATTTCAACATTTCCCCCAAAAGATCTCAATTTTTCTATATCCATATGTCTATTTTTACACTTCTACCATTAGACCCTATTCCAACCGTCACAGTCTCCACGCGGAAAATCAGTCTCCTTTCATGCAGTCTCAAATATACACACTCCCAGCGAATATCTCATACTTCCCACTATAAAAGCCAGTGTGAAATTATTTCGCGAATTTTTTTCTTCTTCTTTTTCTTCTTCTTTTTCTTCAACATCAGTAGGTTATACTATCACTTAAGATTTTATAACTATTTATAACACCGGGACTTAGTTAAATTTCAGAGGTACGTCCTGCAGACAATAACTCATGAAATTAGCGTCAGTTGAGAGATAACCGATGGCCTAAATAGCCAGTGGATATTTTTCCGTTCCCTGTTCCGACGATTGATGCAATCCCGCCGTGGGTTTACTGGCAAGCTTACCTTTTGAGTGAAAAGATTCAATTGGTGCGAGGCCTCACAGCGATACATTTCAAATAACTTATTTATTATTAGTTTTTTTTTATATTTTTATAAAATCTTTTTGACTTTCTGATTCGTCTTGAACTTCTTTTTCATCTTGTGATTCTTCATCATCTTCTGATTCTTGTAATTCTTCATCATGTAATTCCTGGGGACCGTTTTCTTCATCCTCGGAATCCATATTGATATTGTCAGCAAGCTGTCCAATATCAATCCTTGGATCCGTTGGATCATCGTCATTCTTCTCCACAAAATGGGAATCATTTCGTAGGATATGACTTAATTTACAACCTCGACGGGGACACTTACCAGTTTGTTCAAACTCCGGGCATTCAAAAACATGTCGTTCTTTACAATCCAATCCTTTCTCGCAATATCCGTCAAGAGCAAAGTCCCGGCATACGTTACCGGTAGATGGTGTCGAATGGGTATACTTGCATTCTTCATTGGAACAATTCCCCTTTGCATAAAACTGGCAAATTGGCGAATTATTCGGCGTAGGCGTATGACTAAGTGAACAATCCGGGCGATTGCACTTGTTCTTTAAATAATGTTTGCAAATAGCAACGTGATTGTTATCATGTTTATATTGGCAAGACAATCCTCTCCCACACGTCCCTAAAATTAGATTGCGTTAGTCTTTTCTTTCCTCGTTCCACACTACACTATACCAGTCTTGGTAAAAAACGGGCATGGTTCATCCACTTTGGTAACTGTCGGCGGTGTTGGAGTAGAATAAACGGGTGTATAACCACCTCGTCCTCCTCTGCCTCTACCTCTTCCTCTGGTGGCGCCTCTAAAACTACCGCGATACGATCCACGTCCACGATATGGTTTCGAAACGCCACCAGTACTGCCAGTACTACCATTTGCTGCGTTTTTATGTCTATTAATAGCGCCTATATTTTTCTTTCGTCAGCAAATTCATCAAAAACCCTCAACTCACCAGCTAGCCTGGCTATCTCATTCATAAGTTCGGCGTCTGACATGTTGAATGAATTAAAAATGTCGATGTTAAGGAAGGGCAAAAAAGTTTGGGACAAAAAAAAAAATATTATTGGAGATATATATAGATAGATAAATTAAACTAAAAACGCGCTTTTCTTCTACGGCCAGTAAATTTCGAATCTCTAGCTACTGCCTTGCCTCGTTTCGTCATAGTGTCCTTCTTTCTCATGATGTAATCCTTTTGTGATTCGTCATCCTTTCTTCTCTTGCGGCTTCGAGCCTCTCCATCAACTGTGACACCTTCTAGGTTGATCTCTTCATCGCTGAAACCTGCCTGTAATACCAAATAGTGCTTTTTATTCTTCTTACTGGATTCATTGTCAATAACAACACCACCAGAAAACCCGGTAGCCTTTGCCACTGTGGTGATCATATCCCGCTGTTTATCATTGGTAGGATAAAACTGGCAAACGGCTTTCCCACCTCTTTTCAAACATGCAAATAGCGTTTGAAAGAAATCTTTCAAACGTCTTTTTGGATCAGCTCCACTAGTATCTGCATTTCCAAGCCATTGAATAGCACTGATACTAATCGCCGCATCAAATGATCCGGCACGAAATGGCACACCCTGGCCCATATCCGCAAGTAGCAAGTCTCCATCAACCTCTCTGTCCAAAGCTTCACCCAACATTGATGCAGAAATGTCCATACCGCTCCATGTATGCCCTTCTTGGGTTAAAATTTCTCCTGACAATCCGGAACCACATCCAATGTCGAGGATATGTTGATTTGTTCCCGCATTCAATAGCTCCAACGCTCTCAAAGTCATTTGGGCTTGAATATGTTGTACACGAGAAGATTTTGTATATTTTGAGGACTCATCGTCATTGTAATACACCTCTGGTGGTGCCGAATATTCCGGTCTAGACATGGTTTTACAGGAAAGGTGTTGATATTTCGAGGATCCCGGTTGGAAATTTTTCCCAAAAGCTAAAGCCGCGCCATATACTTTATCCAGCAACAAAAATCGGCATAGTCGGAACACCCATTCCTGATCAAAGACATTTCAGGCCCATTGTTCAGGTAACACTTGAAAAAAAAGACTTTCAGTTTGCTCATCGGTTTTCGGAACAAAAAAGATTATCAAAAGTTTAAAAAGGTCCGGATTCCCTCTCCAAAATTCGTTGTCGCAGTTGTCACCGTATTGTTCGTATTCTCGTTGTCCTTTCCGCTATCTTGAAAAACACAGCATCAAAACATCAACATGGCACGGTCTCGTTCATCGAACACTTTACCAAAGGTGTCCTCACCATTGGCAGACTCTGATAAGGAAATGAGTAATGATACATTGTCCGACTTGAACCACCATTTGGAGTCTTTTGATAACCGAGAACATTTGACGCTCGACAATGCATATGAGGACAGCCGTTGTGCTTCACCAAGTGCAAGCGACGTAGATTTGCAGTCTCTATCAAAATCATCCACCGAAAGTGGTTCTTCAGTGAGCTCTGAAAAGGAAGTTGTAGTAGAACAAAAAAAAGTACATGAAGATGAAAAGGTAAAGAAACGGTACAGATTTCGAAATTTATCGCATCGCCATCAAGCAAGTATCTTGGATATGCAATCCAGCAGGAAGAGTACATTTTTCGGATTCTATACATTGTAAGTGTCTTTTCCTAACTTCTGACATTCAAAACTAACAGCCTTTTTTTTTTTTCTAGATTTTGGGTTACAGTAGCAGTGGTCATACTTCGGACGGTGGCATTCAACTATGAGAACTATGGACATTTACTCGGCAAGAACATTTTCCACCTTTTATACCGAGATTTGATCAAGATTGCGTTGACTGATTTGTTGATGTATTCGTTGACATATTTTGGGTTCGTTTTACAATTGGCATGCAAGAAGGACTATATCGACTGGGATACGTCGGGGTGGATTATCCAGAATATAGTGCAAACGGGGTTTCTATTCTTTTTCATTTGGTTTTCTGACTTTATGAAGTTCCCATGGATTGGTAGAGTATTTTTGTTGCTCCATTCGCTAGTGTTGGTCATGAAGATGCACTCGTATACGTTTTACAACGGATATTTCTGGCGGATCAAACGAGAACTTCATCAAACAAAGCAGTTGCTGGCAAAGGTTGGAAACAAGTGTTCGGCTGAAGATGAACAAAAACTCAACGATAAAATTGACTTTTGTCGAGAGGAAATTGATTCGCAATCAACAACGACTCCGTTTCCGTCGAATATCACATTGCGGGATTATTTCGTCTACTCAATGTTCCCGACAGTGGTTTATCAGATTGAATATCCAAGAACAGATGGTATTCGATGGACTTATGTTATGGAAAAAGCCGCGGCTGTGTTTGGGGTATTTTTTTTGATGATTGTGGTTGCGGAGAACTATCTGTATCCAATTGCCATGCGAGCAATGAATCTCCGAAACACTCCATTGGAGGAACGACTGAGGAATTATCCATTCATTATGATGGATTTGGTGCCTCCATTTATCCTAATGTACTTGTTGGTGTTTTATATCATTTGGGATGCGATTCTAAACAGCATTGCAGAGTTGACCCGGTTTGGCGACCGAGAGTTTTATGGTGAATGGTGGAATTCCATCACATGGGATCAGTTTGCAAAGGACTGGAATACTCCAGTGCACCGGTTCTTGTTACGACATGTCTACCACAGCAGCATGTCAGCGCTACATGTGTCAAAGCCAATGGCTACTTTACTCACTTTCTTTTTATCCGCATGTGTACATGAATTGGTCATGTTTGTAATCTTTCAGAAACTTCGGGGATATTTGTTGATTCTTCAAATGTGTCAATTGCCGCTAGTGGCAGTCTCGCGGACAAAATACTTGCATGGTAAAGAGGTGCTCGGGAATACTTTCTTTTGGATCGGAATTATTACTGGTCCATCACTCATGTGTTCATTGTATCTTACATTCTAATTAGGTTCTAGTTTTCTTTTCCTGCTCTTTTTTTATATATATACATATTATTTATAGATGTCGTCGAAAGGTCGTGTATCACTAAAACAAGAATCGAACACTTCATTCACCACTCGTGCGGCTTCCTCTTGACTACTACAGTTAGGATGAGCAGCCACTGATAACGTAGCTCGGCGTTTAACGCAGTTTTGATGGCCTTTGCTGACCTTCAAAATGTGGTTTCTTACCAATTGGTTCATGGCTCTACATTCGCCACTGAGACTTGATGCACGGATTTCGGAGCATGCATGATGCCGTAGATTCATCCAATCCACCTTGAACTTGCAATGGTCATAAGCATGTACCATTTCATGGGCCAGCGTATCTTCAAACTTCATTCGATCCAGGACTCGATTTTGACAAATCATAATCCCCAGTTCCGGGTTGAAACCTCCCGCTTTGAATTCATCACAGTGACCACATATAATTGTATTCCGGTTGATATTTCCTCCAGCTTTAAAGATTTGTTCACTCATAAACCGTACAATAGGACTGTAGTTGAGAACCCAATCTTTATTCTCTTCGCATCGTTTACATTCAATAGCCCGGAGTCGCTTGGGAATATCATCCTTCATTTGTTGTTCAGCTTCTTTAGTAAGGCCAACTCCGGTTCTATAAGGAATCATTCTCAAAAACCACTTGAACCCGTGAAGAGCCCGTTCATCATCCGCTGTGGGTTGCTTATCCTGCGACATTGATAAAAGCTTGGGTGTGAGTGTGTGTGAAAGGTTTCGTGGAGTTGGGATGCGGCGAGGGAAGGGAAAAATTTCATCCATCATCACTTGATTGTTTTTTCTACTATCTCCACCATAATGAATATCTGGGTCGCCGCTTCCGATAATAACCTGGCAAAGGTCAAAGAATTCATCTCTGCAGGTCAAACGCCGAACGATAAAGATCGAAATGGATATACATGTATGCATGCCGCTGCGTCGTATGGCCACCGGGACTTGCTCGACTACTTGATCTCACAAGGCGGTGATGTCAACATTACCGATGAAGAAGGGGATACGCCTCTGCATGTGGTTGAAGATGTGAAAACTGCAAAACATCTGATCGAACAGTGTAAATGTGACTACCGGTTGAAAAATGAAGATGGGCAAACTCCGCTACAAAAGCTCGACGAGGAAGATGAGTTTCCAGAAATTGCTGAATATCTAAAGACGCTCTTGTCTGATCCAGAAAGAGAAGAGTTTTCAAAGGCAAGAGGTGAAGAAGAAGATGATGGTTTACCAGCGGGTATTGATCGATCTCAGTTGCGATATACGATGGAAGAGGTCAACCCTAATGATAACTCTGAACAACGACAGAGGATTGAACAATTGTTGAATAGCGAGAATCCTGAAGAAGGGCTACGACAGTTGGTCCAGGAAGCAGTTCACTCACAACTAGAAGAAGAACAAGAAGAAGGAGCACCGGCGAAAAAATCACGTCATTAAAAAAAAAAAAAAGGAAGATTTCTATTCTATTCATTTCTCGACAAGAAGCCTTGATACGCTTCATGAGGAATTGTAACATTACCAATGGACCGCATTGTCTTTTTACCTTCCTTTTGCCGTTTCAACAGCTTTTGTCTTCGAGAGATATCCGATGCATGTAATTTAGCCAACACGTCTTTTCGTTTCGCCTTGATGGTTTCTCTAGCAATGATCTTATGTCCACCAGCTCGGGCCTGGATAATCACTTCGTATAATTGGTACCGTAGGTAACGCTTGAACCGTTTTACCCAATCTTTTCCACGTTGATCTACTTGACTGATATGCATCACTTGAGCCAAGGCGTCGATCCCTTTGCTGTTGACCAACAGTTCAAGCTTGACAATCTTGCTAGATTGGTAGCCAGCGTCTTCATAATCCAGCGAAGCATATCCACGTGTAGCGCCTTTGAGTTTGCCAAAGAAATCGTCAACTAAATGAGCCAACGGGATCTTATACTTGATCATCCCTTGTCCTGTATTTAAGTATGAAATATCAATCTGTTCACCGCGGTTATTCTCACAAAGTTTGATGACCTGGCCCATGTATTCCTGCGGCATTGTCATCAATGCTTCCACAAATGGCTCTTGAAGATCTGATACTTTGGTTTGAATGATCCCAGGTTCTGGGAAATCATCTGGATTGGTGACGATTTCTTCGTTGCCATCCCTCCAGACCACTTTGTATGGTACAGTTGGTGCGGTGATGATCAATGATTCTCCATGCTCATTCTCGAGCCGCTCCCGGAACACTGACGCGTGTAATGTGCCCAAAAAGCCTAATCGCCAACCTTGACCCAATGCATTCGAAGTCTCGCGCTGTAGAGTGACACTTCGATCGTTCAATGCTAAATGTTCTATACTTTCCTCTAGATGTGAAAAATTAGCTCCTTCTGCCGGGAATGCACCAACGAATACCATTGGTTTCACATCTTCAAACCCTGGCAACGGATCAACCCGGTGGTTTTGATTCATAAATGTATCGCCGATTTTCGCCTCTGAGCTGTTTTTCATGCCTAAAATCACGTACCCGACTTGCCCTGCCTGCAAATGGGTCGACGAGAGTTTATCTGGGTACATGATCCCCACATCTTTGACTTCATACTTGAGATCCGTATGAGCAGATACGATCCGATGGCCCTTGGATATCCTGCCATCGACCAAATGCATTAACAGAACTACTCCAAGATAGTTGTCGTACCATGAATCCACAAGTAATGCACGTAATGGCTTTTCAATATCACCAGTAGGCGCTGGAATCCGGTCAACAATCGCTGGCAAAATTGACTCTACATTAACCCCCGTTTTGGCAGAAATGGCAATTGCACCATCCGGATCCAAGTCAAACGTGGTTTCAATCTGTTCTTTAGCTCGTGGAATATCGGCATGTGGGAGATCAATCTTGTTAATTACCGGGATCAATTCCAACCCTAGTGAATAAGCCAGAAAGAAATTAGCTACAGTTTGAGCCTGGACGCCCTGGGACGCATCCACAAGTAATAATGCTCCACCACACGATGCATAGCTTCTTGATACCTCCTGTCTGAAATCAACATGGCCTGGAGTATCCACCAAGTGTAATAAATAGTCTTTGCCCTTATGGTTGTAAAGCATTGAGCAGGTTTGCGCCTTGACAGTAATCCCCCGTTCACGTTCCACATCTAGTTTATCCAAAACTTGTTTATTACTTCCATGTTCAATCACTCCGGTGAGTTCCAAAAGCCTGTCACTTAATGTGGATTTACCATGGTCTACGTGAGCGACGATTGAAAAATTTCGGTACTGGTCGATCGGGATGGCATCAATTCGTTGTTGCAAGTCTGAAGTCAATTTTGCCGATTCTGTGACATTTGCTCGTAATCGAAGCGAGGTGCTGAATCGTGAAACCCCTATTCTTCGTATGGGGCTTCTCAGAACTGATCTGATCATTTTGTTTGGTGAAATTTTCAAGGAAGAGAAGAAAAAAAAAAATCCCGGTTGCGCCGCGCCTGGTTTTAAACGAATGACCTGTCTAGTGCGGCGGGATCTGCGAATTAACAGAAATTGTGACACAAAGTATTGGAAAATGGCCAGAGAATAGATTCAAAAGTATAGATTCAACTATTGGATTAGACTTTCAATCAAAAGATTATCTTCCAGATCAAAATTCTTCCCCCACATTTGCAATAGTCTTTAAATGTGTGCGCGCCTCTGGACCCAAAAAGTTCCCCTCTTTTTTCTTCCACTACTTTCTCTCGTTCTTTCTCTCTTTTATTACTCAACCCACTCCTCCACGATGATTGAACAACTACTGAAATTCTTTGCGCCACCGTTGCAGGTGAGCCATGACGGCAGAGTATGGACTGATATGACGTTTTTAGAGCGTGTGGTTTCATACGACTGGACCAAGGAGCTGGTAGTTGTTGGCCTTCTTCTTGGGTATATTGCGCTCCACTTTTGGGGGGTCAAAGCCAACAAGAATAAAGTCCAGCAATGGATCAAACAACATGAACCAGTGTTGCAATCTCAATTCGCTCAAGTGGGTGTCAAGATGGAAAATGCAGACTTGGCTGTATCTGACGGTCCAACAATGTTCACCACTTATGCTAGTGGCCGGGAAAATATTGCCCACATGGTTGGTCGATTCAAGCTAATGGGGCGACAAAATTTCATCACTTTGGGCATGGAATATGTCTTTTCGTTCTTTTTCCAAAGTTTTATGGTCAAGGATTCCATTGACTTGATTCTGACCCCAGGAAACGGCGCAAAGGTGGACGCATTTGTATTTGCCATTGTCAACAAAGCAGACATGCAAGTTGCCCGAGAAGACAACTACTACTTGTCATTGACTCGAACTGTTGATTCTGAAAAGTTGCCAAATTATTTGACATTTATGACTGAAAGTGCGGAAATCACCGATAACATGTTCAGCACAGAAGTAGCCGAAGCTATCGAGGATTCTCAAGATGTGTTGGAATATTTGGCTATTACTGATCAAGAAATCTACCGACCCAAGACTCTTGATGACGCCGCACCACGACCAGTTGTGCGATTGGCATTGAAATTCCCATCCAACGCTAAGCAAATTGAAACCTCCAAAAAGATTCTCAATGCTGCGATTAACATGGTAGATTTTGCTGCTAACAAGCATTGGCGTCCAGAAGTCACTCGAAAGATCAAGACTACTAGAGAAGCAGAAACCAAAAAGATTCAAAAGCAAATCGATGAACAAAAGGCAGAAGAATTGGCACTTAAAAAAGCGGAAGCTAAACGTGAAGAAAAGAAACAATTGTCCAAACTTTCTAGTGCCGAACAACGAAAGATTGAACAAAAACAACGTGACAAGGACCAGAAACGAAAGATGAGTAAACAATCAAAGCGAGGTACTGTCCGTGGATAATAATCTTTCGTTTTTTTTTTTGAAAATATAAATAGTCTTTTTTGTATATTATATATAATTTACACAATTTTTGTTGTTTTTTTATTGTTGTTTTTTGTTTTTGACATTTATGATGAACTCTTCAATACCAAAATCACTGAATCTCCACGAAGAAACATTTTGCTAATAAACCGGTCTTTATTCACGGGTTTGCCCTTTTTGCCGTTTGCATTACGAGGAGTTTCCGTCCAGATTTCCTTGACATTTTCCAAAACCATATTTGAATGTCGGTCAAATGCTTTCACACGAGCTAGTAACTTTTTGTTGTTGCGACATGAAATCAGCACTTGGGTGTGATCTTGAACAGCGCTTTGTAGGAGCGAGAGCGGGCCGTGGCTGAATTCATATTCTTCGAGTCGAACGCGTTCTTCGTCGCTGAGTTCTGACCGTGGTCGCCCAAGAAGATCTCTATAGTTGTTAGCAGGGGGGAAAGGTTTTTTAAAAGGTTCTTGCTTACGCCATGGTGATTTGTATCGATGTGGTGATGGTATTAGGAGTTGTATTTTTTTTTTTTTTTTGTTTCCTGGTTGGGAGCTCATGCTCTGGTTTTCCCTGGATCGCCGCTCCGCTGGTACCGACTCAAATTGATCAAAGACGAAATACAAACTGAGATAGAATAAGTGATGTCAGCAGGGAGGGTTGTGTTGAATTGCAGCGCGTAGGTTCTTGTTTGAATCTTATGGTGTTGTCTTCAAGAACTTTTTGTTGCAACTACGACAATCAGCCAATTCCACATGCCGTGTTGGAGCAGCTCTGGCTAATATTAGGCCCCAGACTCCTAGAGAATAGGTTAAAATATCGCAGCAACTCTTTGAATAAATTACAACATTAATATATATATATATATATATATATATATAAGTTAGACACCAGTTATGACACAAGCCGTTATAGTTCTTTTTTTTTGTTTTTCAGTCTGAGGGCTTCCAGTACTTGTGCGGCTTACACTTTTTATCTGATTTTGGAAATTCCAAACCGCACGAAGCACATGGAGAGGAGCTTATCCCCAACTCCAAGCCCCACTCATTGCTTTCCTGTAATATCGCTCTCTATACTATTTATTGGAAACCATAATGTCGGACAACACGATCAACACGCGACGAAAAGGACTTCTACTCTACACCTACTCTGTACCTACAGAAGACTCCATTTTGCAGCGGCTAGGAGGGGCAGCAGCCTCCAACTGGGAAGCCGCCAAGACGGTGCTGGCAGGAGTCTTGGTGGTGGCACTGATGCTGTGGTTGATGGTTCTGTGGATGCCGGCGAATTATTTGGAGGTCGAGGACCCGGACCAGTATTTGTACCCGAGACGGTGCCGGTTTTAGGCATATCAAGGACGAGATGATGACCTGCAATGGTCGAGGGCAGTTGGTATTGGTATCAGGTAGACTATCGAAAAAAAGGGTCGTGTGCGGCGCAAGGTTAACCATGTAACGCGTGTCCACCGATGCAGGCTGTTAATTTTTTGTTATGTTTTATAGATAATTTATATAAAAGCTAAAGCAATGTTTAAACCCCACCCCCCAAACCCCTAAGACTGGTATACACTCATGGCGGCATCCTCAATAACCAACGGCTCGTCATACTCAAAAATCAAGTGTGGTTTCCGTTCAGCCAAATCCACAATCATTCTTGCAAACTCGGTATTTGCCCATGCAAACCATGGCCGTGTAAACAATCCATCTTTGCTATCAGACTTGATAGACTCATGGATCAACCCCAACCCACCGGTGGAATTCTTCAACAGCTGCAATTCCCGCATAATCTCACTATCATCCTCACTGGTCCGAATCTGCACAATATGCGACATGGGCCACGCAAAATCAAGCCCCACATGTGGGCTACCAATACCACCAAACTCAGTACCGTCGGAAAAATACGGATTGCCATGACGGGTAAGAATCATTTGCCGAGTGTTTTGATAAACCTCATTGTCGCAGTTAACAAACCCAATATCAGGAAGCGACAACAATGAAGGAATCCCGGCATCATCCATACTAACCACACTACCATAACCATCCACCTCATATGCAAACACTGTACCAAAGTCCGGATGGTCAAAAGTCCCATACTTCCAAACATCCTCTTCAATCTCCTTGGAAAGCAATTCAAACTTGTGGGCCATTTCATTACACTCCACATGCGGCGCCTTGTACATCATATCTGCGGCTCGCTGCAGCTCAACCGCCACCAAAGCATTACCTGGGATGAAAAACTGGAAAATAGTAGCATCATCAGATGGCCTGAAAGCAGATCGGACCAATCTCGTATTATCATTCACTGGATTGCCCATGCCATGAAGTGACAATGTTTCTGTGCCAAGCCATGTCTCAGCCTCATACTTGTATTTGGGTGTATTCAACGACCCATTGGTAGCAAATGTTGGAATTTGTTGATTTGTTAGAGTTTCAAAAACAGTATTAGCCGCAGTCATCCAGTTTTCGTTGATAAAGTCGGTATTCCCAGTAGCTTCAAAGAAATCCGCCGACAGACCCAAGAAGGACGCCAAGGAATCCACTTCATACTTGCATTCAAATACAATATTATAATCCACTGGTGGAAAAATCTTGGTTTGATCTTCTCTTGGTTTGGATGCAATTTCAGCGGCTGGTGGTGGCTGCATGGCGTTACAATATGGATATTCCTGGACAAACTCCGCTTGAGAATGAATAGCACCTTCCAACATTGTTTCCAACTCTTCATCAAATGGTGCCAGCTTCATGTATAACCAAAGTTGGTATCGAGAATCCCTCAACCATTCGGCATTAATATCACCAGTGATCACAAATGTGCGCGGATAACCATCACCAACATCTGGAGAGTGCCATCGAATAGTCGTATCCAAAGTATTGCTAAAACTGTTTTCAAACAACCGACTAAGATCAAAATCAGATATTCGGTCCCGGTATACTTCAACAACCTTGTCAGCAATATCAGAGTGGAAGGTTCGGCATTCCCTTGCAGGTCGTTGAAACGGAAGCCGCAGTGGACCATAACTCAACGGTGGGTGTGGGTTTTCCGAATACAAACCATAAGGAACACAGTGTTCAAATTGGTCTTCTTTTAAAACATGTTCATGATAACTGTGACAAGAACATAGAGTAATAAATAATAAAAATACGAGTACAAACATGGTTTGTATGATTTAGACGCGGGAGTGGAAGGTGCGGAGAAAGGAAAGAATAATTTCCCACGACCTGAGAAATACGTATTGCCCTCCCCATTTTTACCTTTTACCAGTCAGCTTCCAACCTCTACCTACTGGAGTCTTAAACGGTTCACACCATCCTCCTCCATAACAGTCGCACAATGTCCATTCTATATTACAACCGCGAAACTCCTTCCAATGACTCTTGTTGCTTTCCCATCGTTCTGCAAGCTTACTTTCAGGCATTTCTTTCCATGCTGACTTTTCCAGGTTACGCTGTACCCACTTTCTACTGTTTGTGACTAGTTTGAGAAACGTACCAATGTTGGGGATCGAAACGTTGAAAGTATCAGACTGGCCAGTCTGTAATGTCAAGAATCCAGCGCTTAGTACCATACTCCGCTTCTTTGCCAGTTCTGGTCGTGATTCCAAATCATATATACTAAAACTCAAAGCCTCTGGCATTTCCCGCAATAATTCCTCAAACAATTGGAATACTTGTCGGTTCTCATCAGTTTGCCAATCTTGAAGAATACGGTAATAGTCGCTGGTTTTGATCACCAATTCGCCACCGTCCACAACATTCACCATCAACCTTCGAATCTTGTTCATTTTGCAACTTTGTCGAATCTCTCTATCTACAAATGTCGAATCGTTCAAGAAAACTGCATGCAAATGGGTGACCATGACCAATGGTGGTAATGACTGTCGATAATGATGTACATCCGCCCGATCTTTCTTGGTAATCCCCCTTTCAGGAATCTTCTTGTACTGGATTTGTTGAATCCTGTCAAAAGCTACTAGGAAATCTGTTGAATCGGGATCCACGACCCAGTCAAGTGATACTGGACCTGGAACAATCTGCAACTTTTCCTGCTTTTGTTTCATCCTTGAGGCTCTAGCCTTTTTTTCTTGTTCCATCTGCTTCAAAGTAGCAATATCTTCTGGCATCATAGGAGCCGGAACAGGCTTCCTTGGGGTCTTTTTTTTAATCCATGATTTGGTCGATGGCATGTCTAGAGATGAAAAAAAGAATGATTAGAAATCCCAACTTGGAAACTTGCTCCAGGTGTTAGGATTAGACTATGTACTGAGACCGGTAATAAAATCTAAAACTACCCGAAGTTTTCACCGTTGGAAAATATCTCATGCTGCTCCTTCCTTGCATCCTGTCATCACATCCCCGCCGCATTTGAAGGGTAGAAGGACATGTCTGTCAAGGCAAAAGTAGATTGTGATTATAACTTATGGATCTGGCAAACATAAAAATAAAATAAAAAAAACCATCCCATTCTAGCTAGCTTCAGAAATTGATGGCACCATTATCCAATTATTTCCCCGGCTTTTTACCCGAAATTCCTTAACCAGACATTTTGTTACCTCTTTTATAGTGTAACATTAATACCGTAGAAAATATGCAATCTTGCATAAAAAAGTGTAACGGCGACATTAATTCCCTTAGGAGCCGCGCGCCGCTGGCTCCTTGGAGCGTTGTAACCGAATTTTTGCCTGGTCTTTGTCACCTTGAACAAAAGGTTAAAAAAAAGTAGTATTAAAGGATCACCTTTTCCTATAATTTTTTTCCATTTTGGTTGACACTGTTTTCAACTATACACAATGGTGTAAGTGTGGATTAAAAAAAAAAACATGCCCAATAAACTAACCATCTGTTACCAGTTCACAACATGTCTTTGATTCGTCAGCTGACGGCTGCAAATATGTTGCAGGTTATATCGTCAAAAAGATTAACGAATTCAAACCAACTCCATACAAACCTTTTGTGCTAGGTCTTCCAACTGGTTCATCTCCAGAACCAGTATATGCCAACTTGGTAGCAGCTTACAAAGAAGGACTAGTAACTTTTAAGAATGTGGTTACATTTAATATGGACGAATACGTGGCGCTGGATCCAACAAATGACCAGTCATACCATTACTTTATGAACAAGCACTTTTTCAGTCAGGTGGACATTTCAAAGGAGAATATCAACATGCTTAATGGTGAAGCCGAAGATGTTGAAAAGGAATGTGCTGACTATGAACAAAAGATCAAAGATATTGGTGGTATCCACCTATTCATGGGTGGGATTGGTGCAAACGGGCACATTGCATTTAACGAAGTGGGATCTACTGCCGAATCGGTAACTCGACAAATTTCTCTTGCAGAAACCACAATTGAGGCTAACTCTAGATTCTTTGCCTCCAAAGATATGGTTCCACGGTCAGCTCTTTCAGTTGGTATTTCCACAGTTTTGGGGGCCAAAGAAGTGGTTATTCTTGCATTTGGCAAGGGCAAGGCTAATGCTTGCAAAAATAGTTTGCTTGGTGAGATTTCTTCAGACTGCCCAGGCTCTTTTATGCGAAAACATGATGCTTGTCAATTTATTATGGATAATGAAGCAGCATCTTTGCTATAGATATATATATATATAAGTTAGATAATTTTTGTTGTTGTAATAGCCAGTAATTTATTTGAACACTTTGAATCTAAGCGGTATTGACGGACGGGCGCGGCTTAAAAAAAATATTAAAAAAAGGAGCTTCCGATTTGTCCCAATTGTATTTGTTTCCCCAGTTCATTGATCTGTTATAGAAAAACAAATGTTTAGATTCGGACGATGTGTGGTGCCAGTGATAAGAAGAAATTGCATTTACAGAAGGCCTGTGCCGATACGGCAGGGGAGGTGGAATTCTGTAAAAGCTGGTGCTGGAGCTGGAGAGGTGGATGACGGCGCGAGTGAAGTAAAGAAGGCAACGCCACAACGACCTGTTCAGAATACTGAAGACCAACAGAATGTTCAGAATAATGAAAGCATTACAGACGATAAGACTAAAGAAGAGCAACCGGACGAAACAGTCGAAGAATCGGCTGGAACAGAGGAAACACCAGATGTAAAAGAAGATCAAAGTCAATCAAAAGAAGTGGAGACTGATGAAAGTTCAAAGGAGGCAGTGGAGACGCAGACAGAAGCAAACGAAGAGGAAGTAAAACCAGAAGTCACTACATCTTTCGCCGAATTTGAAATTTACCCCGGAGATGAGTTTCAGCGGTATTATCATTATTTTGACACGCATAAAATCTACAGCCTATTGAAATACTCTGGGTTCAACGAAGGCCAAGCGGATGTGATCATGCTAACAATACGTGACATGCTGTCTCGTAAACTAGCCGAGTGTAAAGAAGAACACCCGTTGGTATCTCAAACCGATAATGATGCATACTTGTTTGACGCGGCTTGTTCAGAGATTCGTAATGAGATCCAGATATCTCGCCAAACTCAGAACGAAGAATACCGATCCAGTCAAGCAAGATTACAGCGAGACGTGGAAATACTACAGCAAGAAGTCAGTGAGATAATCAATACAATGAAATCCGAGATTGAAATGGATGTTAACGAACGGAAAAACTCAACCAGAGCAGAAGAAAGCACTATTGACATGAAAGTTCAAGAACTTCATGACAAGATTAACATTGATCTTACCTCGGAAGTCAAGAGTAAAATCGAAGCATTGAGATGGCAGACTACCAGACGTGGGTTAACTGCTGTTTTGTTAGTAGCTTTCGGTATCATGACTGCAACCTCGGCGACTCGAAAGGATGAATCAGTTAAACCGAAACGACGGGAGACTGTTTCTACTGGGGAGGAATTTCAAGTTCCGATTCTCACTGCTAGTGAAATGGATGAGTCGATAGTGGAAGATCCGCCGATTGAACGTCTTGACTCTCGTCGCTAAGCTTGCATGTGCATTCATATATGTATATAAATCTAATATATTACAACTTATGTCGAGATTGTTTTGTAGCAATTGCAGCAAACCGTCCCTGTGGAATACCAGCAGTAAACTTTTCAATACCACCAATAACCTCTTCATAATTAGCTTGGGTGATTTGTTGTTTCCATTGGCTTCGGATCAATTGCTTGATATCAAAAATGGATTGCTGAACCAAGTGATCAAAGTCATGCTTAATCTTATCTTGAACATGACTATTGAATTCTTCAGTAGAGGAGAACTTTGAAGCTGGATAAAGCTCATTAACAAATCCTCGAGCCGCCAAATCATTAGCTCGGATTGGTCGAGATCCCAACAAGGCTTCATTGGCCTTTGATAACCCTAGACGCTGAACAAGAGTATAAGACGCAGCACCCTCAGATACCAAACCAAGGTTGGCAAATGGAGTCAACAAATACGCAGTATCGATAGCATAGATAAAGTCGGCCAATGCTACCAATGCAGAAGACAAGCCAATAACTGGTCCGTTCAATGCAATCACCAAAACCTTTGGATGAGATTGAAACGTTTCGGTAAGAGTGGAGTTTCTAGCGCCAAAGTTTTCTTGGAAGAACCGCTTTTGAAGAAAATATGCTTCTTCTTCAGTAGCGTTTTCTGGGATATCCGTGGCAGCTAAACCTCGACCTCCCTTGACATTTGCACCTGCAGAGAAAAACTTGCCAGTGGACTGGATCAAGGTGATGGTGGTATTCTTTTCCTTAGCGGCTTTCTCCATCAGCTGGTTCAAGTAATAGTAACCTTCCAAATCCAAAGCATTGAAATTCTTAGGACTATTCAAGGTGATAACTGTAGTCTTGCCTTTGACTTCGTAAAGGATTTCGTCTGCTAATCCCATTATTGATCTTGTTTTTCTTTTATATAGGTCTGGTTAAAAAGTTCGGAAAGCGGCTCTTTCTATTTTATATATATGGCTCCAGCGGTTTGCGGGGATCCTTTGGTATAGAGAGACTCGCTTCTATGTGGAGATTTGGGATTGCACCGCGGTTTCTATTCTGGCCGAGGAGACCAGCTGGCCAGCGCCAGCGCCGGCTTGACAAAAAAAATATTGCCGAGGTCTCTTTGTAACCATGGCAACAAAAAAATCCATAAAAAGGATTACCCGGTATAACGCGAAAATCAAAAAAAAAAAAAAAAAAAATCAATTGGGACCGTTGCTACGGTGAGCCACGCCACGACGCGTGTCCAAATGCGGAATCTGTAAACAAATCCAGCTTTTGAGTCTATCGACGGGTACCGGTACTGCCGAGATCCATGTGAAAAGACAAACTCAGCTGGCTTGGGGATCGGTTTTCATCTATTATTTTATTATATTTTCAAATGTTTCTCATAGTCTTGGTGATACTCTGTAAGTTCCATGCGCCACAAGTCCAAGGACTAAATTAGGACCATTTTGGCGGATATATATCTAGTAAACAGCAGGATAAGCTTTGAACACACTTTTTTTCCCATCTAGAACCGGAAGGTTATAACGTATACTAAAACCTACAGAGGCGGCTTTTTTTTTAATTTTATTTTCAACTACCTGCCCCAATCGGCGACTTTCTGGAGCCAAAAATGCTTCAATCGCTGTACTCAGGCAACCTGACAGCCTCGCTCTTCCGAAATGAACAGGGGTAAGAAAGCAAAAACAAAGGTGCGGACCTAAGCTAAAAGCTTTTAGTGATCTTCCGTCATAGGAAAAGGGTCCGCTATTCCTTAACGTCGCGGTTAACTTGTGTTCTGGAATATCTGAGCTAGTACCGTCCGTACCACCTACAGAAAAGATAATATCGCTAGTCTTACATTCCTAGCGCGTATAATTTCCAGTTTTTAACCAGTTTGTGCGTCTCATATACCGAGCCAAGAGTAGCTGATCCATTCTCCGGCGAAGCGCAATGAATTTTTATATCGCCCATCGCTTTTTAATCAATTAATCACGATTTGCAATCTAATCTGTATCGTAAAGGGTGAGGAGCTGGGACGGTTGATTCTAATATTTCCCACGATCAGTCAATTCTTATTCAATCGATCAATGGATCATGATAGGCTGGATTTTGGAACTGGGGATCGAATCCAATACAATAAAACGATTGTTCGAGTGTGCATTCATATGCGTATGCAGGCAAAAGAATCGCGGCAAAACGTGTACATGCGCCTTTGGTATATTTGAGCCGATCTGTCTAACCCGGAACCAAAACAAAGCAAATCGGGTTTCAATTCGGAGGATTTTAGAGTTCGAGAACAAAGTTAATCTTTGAAAAGATCCCCAAAATTTCCAATTCCATCTCTCACGTTTGGCAACCCATGTCTGGAACTTTGGGATATGCAGTCTAAAAGTTATGTCTGCAGTCAAACTAACGAATCTCATAACCCGACATGTACACGTGCGTGGTATATAAGGTACGATACTTCATCCACTAGAGCAAACTAGTTTTCTATACGACTTTTTGAGGTATAACAAAAAATATATATTTCAACACACGTATTCTCCCTTTCAACCTATTATCTCCCCTAAATCCCATTGAGCATACAAAAAACCAGTGCTCGGTTCAGTTCCAACTGTTTCATAACCTTCAGCTGCATGGAACGCGTTCCTGGTCTTTATATCGTGCGCCGCCGCCTCAATTGTTAACCGGGGCAATACCACATTAGGATACAGTTATACAAAGAGAAAATCCCCATTTGGATCTGTGGCTCTTTGGAAAAGAAATTTCCAACTGTGCGCTTTAGCCTCATTTGTAAAACTCTGACGTTTTGGTTGACTCTCTCTCTCTCGGACGCGTCTTCTTTGCCTCAATATATATAGAGTTCACAGCCGCTTTTTTTTTTTTTTTTTTTTCCTTCCTTCTCTCTTTCTTCATTACAACAAACAAAGAAAGTTTATATTGTTTCTCAAACAGACCACCGTATCCAAAGAAAACAGACTTCTGGAATCTTGCGACACATCTCCAGAAGAATCCGATCGGTCAATTTTAATAGACTGGCTGCCTCCACCAAGAATGTATGATCACCCTCACCCAAATTTCTAACTGAATTCTCGGTCACACGCATGGAATCGCGATTGCGGCATGGATTTTCTAACGACCTCACGGGGGGAAATAATGGAGATTTAAGAGAACAATTGAAAGGATCCGGAACGCCTTGCCAAAAGAAAAAAATAATACTTGTCTTTCCAATTGAGCTTAAGCAACCTAAAGACCAAAAAAAAAAGCATGCCCGATTGTACGTTTGGTCGACAGCCTGCAGCCTTCAAGTGCCGCGCGCCTGCAGTCGACAGGTCCAAATCCATGGACGATCTTTTATTTTTTTCTTACGCAACCGCAATTATAAGTCCTCTCTCGCTCTTCCGTTTATAATCATCGTCATTTCCCTTATTCCACCCGGCTGACCCCATTATTATTTTTTTTAGAATCTTCATTCCAATCGCCCATCCAATCTTCCATCTAACCAGATTTCATTACGTCGATTATACCATATGCTAACATTTTTCCCAAGCCGATAGATTTTTTTTACTTCTTCTATTTTTGTTTTAAAACTGCTGCCATATCTCCTAGGGTCGGAGGGTTTTTTTTTACTTCTTCCTTTTCTCTCTTCATCAGTTTTGCCCCCTGGTCATTTCAACTCAACTAGACACTCTTTTTTCGACAGGGCCAACTCACTCTCTTTTATTAATATCTTAATACTTTCAACAATTCTGATCCAGCATGTCCGATTACAACCAACACTCGTTTAACATTTTCAAGAGCTTATCCTCGGTTCATTTACCTCCTCCTCCATCTTCAAAATCTCACCCGACTATGGATTTTCATAATGAGCCTCATCAACAACATATTCAACAGCATCATCAGAACAACCACCATCACAGCCAGGATTCGCGCGTTTCAATGCAAAATGATAATCATAAACGACAGCTATCGAAAGACAATGCCATGTTTGCCATGCCAAATGCCTTCAAATACCGTTCTTCTCCATCATCTCAACGTTCTGGTGTGGCCCTGACAGACATTTCGAACCCAGTACTAAATACTCCGCCTCCATCTCAAACACGAAGTTCAAGTGCTGCAGCTGTTAATGCCGCTGCAACTGCTGCTGCAAATGTGGCTGGTAATACTCTGGTTAATGCAAATTTTGGAAACTTTCATCAACATAAATTATCAACTCCCACACTAGGGAATGGTCGTCGAACTCATAATCACCAATCTAACATGGCTGATAATAATAACAAAGAAAATGTATATTCTCATATGCTTTCTCCAGTTGGCTCTTCTCCATTATCAAAGCCAGAGTACAATACCATTCAAATGTCCTCTTCTACTACTACTAACAATACTACTAAACCAACGGCGCCAAAGTTTCAACCAGCACCAAAAGGCTCTGATAAACGAAGATATTTGGAAGAACTTCCAGATCCAAAGGAATTACCTCAAATTCATGATGATGGCAAAAAACCACCATTCTCTTATGCTACTTTGATTGGTATGGCTATTCTAAGATCTCCTCAACGCAAGTTGACCTTGTCCCAGATTTATCAATGGATTAATGACACTTTTGCATGGTACCGACACTGTAAATCCGGTTGGCAAAACTCCATTCGACATAATTTGTCGTTAAACAAGGCATTTTCAAAACAAGAACGACCAAAAGGTGATCCTGGTAAAGGGAACTATTGGCTGGTTGAATCAGGTTATGAATATCTGTTTTTGGACCTCAAAAGCGCTAGACGGTCTAGTACTTCCAACCATACTTTCCACAGCAAGGAGGATTCTTTTTCAAATACCAATACAGCTACTTCTTCAAGCAGCATGACTCGATCTTCAACTGATGAATTCAATGATACCAGTAATACCAGTACAAGCAGTGGCCCTAGCCAGGGGGATGTTAGTTCTTTTTCTTCATTCCAGTCGGTTATAGAAGAAGACACGCCATTGAAACGATGCAATTCAGCAATTGGACTACAACGACCAACAAAACGATCTCTTGATGATCATAATGATGACGATGATGACAATATTAATAATGATGATGAACCGAGAAGAAAAAAGAAGCGAGTGAATTCTTTGGGTCGAGACTTGGATGCAGGAGAAGTTCCATGTTTGGCGCCAACTAGTTGGTATGATAGTTCTAACATGGCGGTACCAGCCAGTATGAACATGCCACCATTGGAATCTCCAAAAAGGTTCATCAGTGGTAATCTGATTCTTGGACCGAATAAGCCAAACCTGTGTCCACCAAGCATTGCTCAACCTCCATCAATGATGCCATCTCCAAACACTTCACTTCGACATCATCGACAAGCCATTCGAAATATGACTACATCTCCAGAATTGGATGAAATTTTTGGTGCTACCAGTGCTGTTGCTGCCACGATTAATACCAACTCTCCAGTTCAGCGCGTACAAGATGATGATGCAGTGTCTCGGTTGATATTCGGATCACCAAACCGACGTGAACAACAGCGGCGCCAATATTATGAACAGTCTCAATTTTTTGAAAGTTCAGATAATGCTACTGATGTTTTCGGAGTTGATTTGTATCAATTGTGTCAACGAGAAATTGAACGTGGTCCAAGTGATGATAATCCTAGTAATACTCCAGTACGGGGTGCGGCGGCTTATGACTTTATGATGCGATTTGATAGTCCAATCAAGAATCAATCTCAATACTTGTCACCGCCAAAGATGACTAGAAAGAAGACTGCTTAGAAGAGAAATTTTTGCATTTTAATAAGAAAGAAGCAGGTTGGGGTTATCTTTTATTTTTTTTTTATTTTTCTTTACTTTACTTTACAGAACTAAACTTTATATATATTATTATTATTTTTGCTTTTCGTTATAATTTATTTGAATTCTTTTTCTTTCATTTAATTTCCCCCACCATTGAGACATTGGAGAATCTGTATGGGATCTTGACAAAGATAACAATGGAAGAGAAAGATCGATTAATGGAGAAGGAGGATCTTGATATTGAAAAGGGAAAAGATGCAGAATATGTTGATGAGGATGAGGATGAATGTGAATGTGAGTATGAAGGGTTTGAAGGAGTTGGAGTGTGTCTATTGAAAACGATGGTTGCGGTAGTGGCGATATTGATGTCCATAGCGGCGTCATTGATGCTGGCAATTATGCTCGTTCTAGGAGTATATATGACTTGGTATTCTTTATTTATCCGCTAGATGCTATTACAAAAGGTAACTGTATGATGACTGTATTTTGCTGTATTTTTTATTTTATTTTTGCTATGATTTTTGCAACTTTCCAATGGTCCAACCTGAGCGCTTAGTGCTGCCAATGAGCGTTTCTGATACCATCACACTTGTCTTCGGGACAGCCCTCGTACTAACTCTCGTGGCTGGGTTCATTCATCGAGCGTACGAAAAGTGGGGTTGTCAAGTGGATTACTCCAAGGCTACAAAGTTTATTGTTGCCGAGAAGGATACGTTTGTGGTGCTTTCGTTACTAAATCTGTTGTACTGTCTTGGACAAGTGGAATGTTTACACCAACATGTGGTCAAGTCCCGCCCTATGACATATCTCGCAGCTTTATTGATAGTTTGGACTTTCCATTTACATTTTTCGGCGCCATTTTCGATGGATTGGTGGTACTCAAGACTTGTTCGCCGGACTTTGCGACTACGCGCCGCATCATCCGGTTGAAGCAACGCAACGAGGCCGTGTTCAAGACCAGAGAGTCGTTAAAGTACGGATCTATGGTAGTCTGTACTGTGAGTGCAATGCTGTTCCATGCGGTGACTTTGCAACAGAAGGACAA
>JAKTPN010000340.1:0-107319 GCA_030557665.1 Blastobotrys apis
TCTACTCAAACGTTAAAAATTATCCAAAGGTTTTTTTTTTTGCTAACAATTTTGACACTTAGGCTGCTGAATGGACGCTTGCCACAACTTCATTCTGTCTGGTGGTTCTCCGGTTTTACGTGAGACGATATATCGTGAAAACCGGGATTCAGAGAGAAGACTGGTTACTAGGTATAGCACAGATTCTATTCTTTGTATGGATATCACTGGACGCATTTTCAATATCCCAGGGGTTTATGGACGATGATCGGTCATATTTTGATAACTTTGTGGAGGATATTAAAGGAAGCGACGCCAAAAAGATTCGATTACTCAAGGTGGTATATGCATCAGCAGTACCTTATTACTTGTGTTTATGGGTGATCAAATTTGCAATTTTGGGATTGTATTACCGAATTGTACCAAAGCAAACCAAGACTCGAATATTTTTGTATGCAACGACGATTTTCACTGGGTCGCTTGGGGTTGCGGTGATTTTGATTAACATTTTCTTGTGTCGACCAATCTCATCCAATTGGTCTTTAGACTGGGATCATGCATGCTATTCATCTACTGCTATCACACCGTTTGTGATTTCGGTGATTGGTAACTTTGTGTCGGACATTTGCATTTTTGCCATTCCATTCCCCGTGTTGAGGAAACTGAAGACTTTGAATAGAAAGCAAAAAATTGGGCTGGTGGTAACATTTTCTATTGGTGGAGTTACAATTATTGTATGCATTGCCCGAGCAGTTGTGATTGCCATGGAAGGGTCGATTTCCTTGTCTGCAGTGTTGACTGCAGTCGAGACTTGGACCATGTTGGTTGTAGCATGTTTACCAGCATTGCGAGTTTTGCTGAAGGCTCAACCGTTTAGACGATCGCATCAAAAGGCGGATGGAGGTGACGAAGAGGGAACGACAACAACTAGTGATATTGATTCTAGACATACTGGACACATGTACGCGCCGCGGTCTTTGCCGGTGCAACACGAAAAGGGTATAAATTCTAATACGTTTGACCCAATGCGATCCCATGGACAGTCGTATGTGATTCACGAGCCATATCCATATGGACAAGAACAGCCTGTCCATATGGGAATTCCAATGGATTCTCAAGCGCCATTGCCGTCGCTACCACCTGGATCAACATCACCATCACCACCACCTCTTCCAGCACAACAACAAGGTCCACCGTCGTTGAGTTCACAGTCTGCTCAAGCATTCCGACATGATGCATTTTCACTCAAAGATGAACCTTATTACAATGACCAGGAAGAACAAGTCCAGATGGTGTCATTGACTGGTGGCCGAGTTGTATCCCCAAGTCCGTATGAATTGGCGTCTGATGCCCGGCAACAACAACAACCACAATACCAACAACAACCGTATGGCGCATTTCCAACCGCAAGCATTAACACTGATTCTAGTATGGATAGTAGGTTTTTGAGATATGAACAACAACAGCATTACCAGCCAGGGCCAGGGCCAGGGCCAGCATCCTCAACTTCATCTCATTTCCTTCCAGGTCAACAACAGCCTTTCACAAACCCAAATAATGGAATGTATGGCGATCCAACTGCAAATTCGCATGGTCAGAGAAAAACATCTCGTGGGGAAAACCGAGATCCATTCATGCCGGATTATCTCAGCCAGCCAGCACCAAACCCCAACCCGACGATTTAAATGGGCTAGGTGGTCAATTCTATTATTTTTTTTTTTTTGTTTATGAGCACTATAACTAATCTTACGGTTAAAACGTTTTTAATGAAATCAATTGGACTTTTTGGACTTTCGAATTTTTTTTTTTTTTTTTTTTTTTTTTTTGCCGTCCGATTACTGAGACAAATGACACCCACCTCTCGACTGTAGAGTGGGCAACTGCATATGGACCGAGCACCCGGACTCAGACTTGGGATAAATCCCCGAGCTAGCATCCCCTGAGAGGAGAGGCGAGAAAAAGCGCAGTTGAAAGCCGGCTTTGCTGAGTTTTCGGCATATGATGCGGTGCTTAGCGTAACATTTAGAGCCGATGGGCGTTGAAAAAAAATATACTATTTCAAGACAAGAACAGACTGCGCTAGAGACACTATTTTTTCTTTCTTTCCAGACCTTAAAGCTCTTTTCGGTTTTAAACTAGAGACACCCCTATTATTAGCACTTTGGTATCGTATCAATATCGGGATGCCCCCGATATCCCAGGAGGAAAAAAACCGTTCTGTGTAAAATGCATGTAGACATGTGGGATTCGAAAAAAAATGCCCTTTCTTCTTCCATGGCAAAAAAATCCCGCAAGAGATCCAGGCGGATGTTGGTCTTAAACTGCGAACCACCAAGCAGCTAGCAGCTAGTTGCAGCCCATGTTTTTTTTTGTTTTTTTGTTTCCAGAAAACGCACCGAGCCTTGTCTGCATATGTGCATGATACAAAAAAAGACCGCGACCGCGATCGGCAGGCCGCCGCACAGTGTTGAGCCTCACTTAAACCCGAGGCGTGCGTGCTCAGATTTACACACAGGTAGTATATATCATGTGGGCTCCATAATATTGGGAAAAAAAGAGGGGTGAAGCATGCTACAGAATAGCGCTTCTTGTTTCAAATTGTCTTTTCGAGGATTGCTATGATTGATCTATCCTGGACATATGTGAAATAATTAATATTTTTTTATCCTTTTCGTACCATTATCCCCGCTTTGTGTTTTGTTTTTTTTCCCTTGTGAAAAAGACTGCTGCTGCTGCACCCACCCGAAACCTGATTATGCTAGATATCGATGAGATGTGAAATACACTCCAGGTTTTACTGATTTGCCAAAAGAAGAGCACGATTCCTTTTTTAAATTTTTTCCTTTCATATTCATTAAATAAAATCATTACAAAAAAATAACTTACAAAAAAATAAGACCCCAGAGACAAAAAAGAAAGATTAAAGTAATTGAATATTGGTTTCCCATTTTTTTTTTTTTTTTTTTTTTTTTTGTTTCCATAGCCCATAGCATGGTACACATGGATGCATCCATCATCACTCGGTCCGGCGAGTTTTCAATGTCATGTTCGTTCCATAATATCCGTTAAAAAAGACCCTATAATATTATCATGATCATAAAACATGCAAAATCATGAAGAAAAAAAATAGACAGTCCAACCTTTAACCTTTTAGAATGAACTTGGTCCACCTGAAAAAGCAGCTACTAGACCAATTCCCTCATATTGACTATTTTGCCGCTTTCGTTGCATTCTTGGTTGGTTGGAGGTCATTTGTGGGCTGTTTGCTTTAGACATTGCTGGCGACGCGGCCACAGGCGTAGTTGCCGTTGCAACAGGAGCTGTCTTTGGAGATGCGGGCTCAACAGCAGCAGATCCCTGATAAGATTGACTAGACGTTCTGTTTAAAAAGCCTCCTGCTCTTGACAAGTTCAATGCTTCATCATGAGAGATTTGCGATTGAGACATTGCTCGAGGCTTGCGCCTGGGTTGTGGAATATTCACCGCATCTGATACGCTCCCAGGTGCGATAGTAGAGCCAGTACCAGCATCTGATCTTGCTCGATGGTGATAATTTGGAGAGCCCGGTTGTTGTTGTTGGTTATTATTCATTGAAGTCGGAGAAAACCCTCCAAAAGCCCAGTCAAAGAACGAATTTCGTCTTGGAGTGGCGAGATTTGGAGAATTAATAGTTGTTGCGGTGGTCGTTGGTTTTGGAATATCTTTTGGAGTCGATCTGGAAATTGGGGTATCTTCCTTCATTGATAAATAGACGAGGTTAGTGGAAAGCAGAAAGACAGAAAAAAGACAGAAAAAAGAGGGGATGAGGCGGTTTAAATAAGCTTTTTCCCTTGAGATTGTGTGGGGAGGCGTAATCGTTCGTGATAAACGCTAACCCTAACACCCACTTCGGGTCCATTTTCACTTTTTAGGGGGATGATCTTTCGCTCTTCCGCTATAAATCCGGCTGGAGCGGAGAAACTCTGCGCACTCCACGCGCCGGGGAAAACCAGCAAATTTGGACCAATCACACGCCGGCGTCTAGTGCAGATCCTTACCTTATCTGGACTTACGCCCCACTAGAGGGTCCCTGGCAGTGCCAAGATCGGCAAGAACGTGCGCTGGATTGGATTAGTCACCGAGCTGAGCAAAGGGATAGGGGAGAGAGCACGCGGCTTATCTAAGCCTATATAAAGACCGTGGACCCAAGTGTACCATAATATCGTTCAAAATGCTTGCTTGCTTTCTTTCTCTACTAAAATTTGATTTTCTAATGTAATCCAAAACTCCATGATGTCGCGCTAGGTGGATCTGGAGTCGTAGCATCACCGGCTGAGCCTCCGCCTCCGCCTCCTACTGCAGGAAGATCCGTATGCAATCGCAATGGTCGTAGCTTTTTTTGGCCATGAGTAGCAGGCTGGCGTCGTAAATCCTGGGTCAGGACCGATTTAATATCTGACGAGTCTACCGATGACGATGACGAGATCATTTCCCCAGTAGTCGAACTGGTGGTTGATACAGGAGAATCCATCCCATTGTGATGATGCGTAGCGGTGATTTGTGACGCTGATTGATGGTGGTTTTGATGAGAATGTTGTGGATTTTCAGGGTGAGTAAAAATCATGCTTGACCATGTAGACGCTGGTTTCAACATACGGTTACTTCCTCGGAATGGAAACGCAAATGTTGATGAAGTGGTTGATTTAGGCGATGCAACTGCAGATTCACTCTGTGGACCATGTGGTGGCTCCAATGCTCCAGATCGCCGTCGTCGTTTAGGAATGTCTAGTGGTGTATAACTCTGGGATCGATGCTGACCACCTGATGAAGACACGCGACGACTGAATAATGAAATCGACCGTGATGTAACTTGTTGCTGTTGATCTTCAACCACGGTTTCAAACTCGCGAAATTCAAGTAACCGTTGCACCAGTCGTTCTAATGACATTTTCAATGCACGGTTATGGTTTCGTAATGACTTGGTTTCAAATTCGAGGTCATAAACACGACTTCTCAACTCATTGCCTTCATGTTCTTCCTCTTCTTCCTCCTTTTCTTCAAACTTGAAATCCACCTGTTCAAGTTCATTTGCAAGTGAAAATTCACCCATAACAGCCTTTTGAGCCAATACAACCTGGAACCCTTCATTCTCTTCTTGTAGTCTTGTATTTAATTGCTGAATCTGATCCATCTCTTGCTTCACCTGTTCATGTCGTAATGCATATTCCTTAGAAACCAGCTCCAATTGTTGTTTAGTGACATCCAATTCTGTCTTCAACCGATCAAGCATTTTCACCTGATCTTTTGTTGGTGTTGGTGTAGCAGGAGTTGCCGGTTCTTTCACTGCCGGTGTCGATGGTAGTACCGGCGTTGCTGGTAGTTTTGTACTGGTATTACTATTCCTCAAATCATTAATCGTTTTTTCATATTCCCTCTCCTTATCAAGCCATTGTTGCTTTTCATTAATATACGTCATTTGATCCTCTGAGATTGTATTCTCCAAATCATTTTTCGATCTCTTCATTTCTTTCAACTGCCGTTGCAACATTGCAATCTGGCTATCGCGTTCCACAACATCTTGTTCCAATTTACCTTGTTGTTCCATACTCGTATTGGCTTTAACCTGGGTATCTTTCAACAACTTTTCCAATCGCATGGTTTCGTTTTCTTCAAAGTCCAAAGCCTTTTGAAGCTTCTCGTTTGAAGAGATTAACGTTGTTATACTTGGGCGTCTGCTGTGTCTAATATTGTATACTTCGTTGGTGTTGATATTACCGCTGCCGCCATTGCCATTCCGGCCAAGACGATGATGCTTGTTAAGATGCGATGAAGAAGATGATGATGGAGAATGCGAAGATGAAGGTGGTGTAATGCTATTATGCTGATGCTGAAAACCTTCTTTTGTTGTGGCTGTGATTGACGCCTTTGATGGCACCGTCGGTGGTGCTACTGTATAATAGGAGTTCATAGTACTATCAGCAAACACAATATCATCCAAACTTCGTTCTCGCCTATGAGAAGGCGACGGAGACTGCAAGTCGCTCATTTTTGTGTTTGTTTTAGTACTTTAAAGGCGAATTTCTGCAATGTATAAGCGGAAATATTCTTAAAACTGCTGGTCGAATAAGTGCTCAAAGTTTTTGTCTGAAGAACAGCACAAAAAAAAAGAGAGTTTGCTTTTGAAAACAGATCATTCACAGACCCTGTTTTCACTTGTTTTAAACTGTTAAAAAAGTCAAAAACCGATTAATGCCATGCAAATAAATATGTATGTTTCGTTCTTCTTTTTCCCTGCTTCTGTTAAAGACGCGGTTACCAACTGACAACTTTATCGGATAAATGTTGTGGTGATTGGGGAGAGAGAGAGAAGGAGGAGTAAGTATTTTTGGCTGCTAAGGCTTTGGTGTTTACTACTGTGGGTAAGGGTTTAAGTGTGTTATTTTTTATTTTTATTTAAGGGGTACGCAGTTAATTGAGTTTTGAGTGAGTGGGCCTATTTTTGACAGCTTGAAGCCTCCCCGGTTGGCATAATTCCGTCCCGGAGCGTGTTTTTTTTTTTTTTTTTTGCTTTTTGGAATCTCGGCTCTGGACCTTTTTCTTTGATTAATTTTAGACCAGCTGGCATTGATATTGTTTATGAGAATCGGCTATTTCCATTCCCGGTCAGAGTTTAACCAAGGGTTTTTGAACCCGATTGCCATGGTGACGAAAAGCCGAGTCGATTTTGCCGGGACAACGAAGAATTTACTCACCGGTATTTTATACATAGAGTTTTCAATGTGGAATTTTCATAAGAAAGGTTAATAGTAGTGATAATAACACGATATCCCCTTTTCTCAAACGCGCCCCCGTAAAAACAAGCTGAAACCATCATGACTTGGATTTCGTGCATCATCTTACAGACGTGTCAAATGATGTCATGGAACATGTGCGGCTCAGCATATCCCCTCTTCAAGCATGAAGTTTCAGGTTCGGTTCGGTTCAGGTGACTGGACTGTCACAGCTTGCACACTTGATCACAGGATTCTGCCATATACTATACCCCACATGGCAAGTTTCAGTATTAATCACCGATCTTCTTCCATCTGCAGCATCTGTCGTCATTTCATCAGTCTCTGTTCCTGTTCCTGCTGCTGCTGCTGCTGAATCCGCCATCAGCACTCGATTCTGGAATACAACACGGATCTGGCCTCTTAGATACAATTTGGACGTGTTCGGAGGTGAAACCACTTGAAATTGAATCGCCTGGACCAAAGACCGGCCACTACCACTATTATTGCTTGAGGTAACCTTGCGCTGACGTACCATGGTTTTCCGATTCGATGGCATATCTCTCAGATCATACCCTACCATAAACAACTGGACTGCAGTTTGTTGAGAATTAAACACCACCAGTTGGATCTGGCCCTTGCGAGGGATACGATACCCAGGTTTATCTTCGACATGTTCTCCAATATCCAACCCACCGACATATGGACTAGGCTGCTGCGATTCTTCACTATCGACTGAGCTACCGTCACTCCAATTGAAAAATACCGCATCAAAGGACATTTGTACCGGGGGGTAACTATGCTTTTTCTTGGTGCTGCTGTTGCTTTTACTCACAAACCGAATCTTGGCATGGAACTGCACCGGCGATGAGCTACTGGTGGACATTCTCCCACTGAGCAAGCTTTCTTCATAATTACCCACCAAATGTTGAGAAGACGACGACCGACGTCTTTTGGATTCTTTTGATATTGTAGTTGTCAACGGGGTCAACGTTGTCGTCTTTTGGATATTCGGACTACTCGATAACGAGACTGTGCCTGAACCACCACTGTCTACCGCAGAACTACTTGCATCTCGACAATCGGAACAAAGAACCAGCCGTCGTCGCGGAACTTTCTCTTCATCCACCTCCGGAACCAGGAATGAACTGGCATTCTCAGCTTTGTATAAGCTGGACCGTCGTCGTGGCGTATTAGGTGTGGTTGCCATTGGCATGATATTTTGAAAGTCAAAGTCGATTGGTTATCTCCCGATATCCGGATCCGGATCCGGATCCGGCGTTTATATCATCAAATGACCCAAAAGAATTTGATGCAACGGATGAGACCATTCCGTTTTATGGCTTTTTTCAACGGTCAAATTAATAAGAATTGCGAAATACTTTCTATATAATAACTGTTAAAAACCCAAGTCTAAGACTGTTACATTAATTTGATGGTTTCACTTCGTACACCAATGCTACGTCTGTGGAATTCCCCTGCCAGCCTCTGGATCCGCTAGCAGTGACCAAGTATTGGCAAGACGGGTCGACATCTAGAAATCTGTTAGTTTCAATCCTTTCTTTATAAATGGGGCACATACAAATAGTAGAAAGAACAGCACCATGGTGGCCCGGAATAATATAAAACGGCGTTTTGGTCTTGGAGGACGCTTTCAAATCGTATAGCCGCAGATTATCATGCGATCCACACAAGATATGCCGCCCAGAGGGCATTGCAGCTACTGTTGATACGGCACCGGAGACCGAGGGGAATTTCATCGTCCGGTGCGGTTTGATCAGTGAGCTCCGCAGATCGTATTCTTCCACGGAATGGTTTCGTCTTCCAATGAAGATACTATTGCCATCCGCCGACCAACATGCCTAGTTTATCGTTAGTGTGAATTTTTCTCTGGTAAAACATACACTTGTACACCATGGAGGAGTACCTTCTGGAACATATAAATGCCCAGCTTTCTTTTCTTGTCGTCTATCCCAAATGTCGACTGTACCTTCAATAGACGCTGATAGGAAGACCGACTCACTCGTCTCGACTTTGGCTATGCTCTCGTTATCATCGTCTTTCTTTTCCTTCTTGATTTCAATATCGTCATTCTGCCCCTGTTCCTTCCCATTTTCTTCTTCTTCATCCTCATCGCCAAACAACGAATCCAGACTCTTTTCGTCATCATCATCCTCATCCTCATCCTCATCCTTCTCTGGCTTTGCACCAGCCAGCGCTGGTGATATCACGGTCCCACCCACCGGCTGGAACTCCAAAGCCGCAATTTGACCACTAGATCCGAGAAATTCACGAGCATAATTCCCAGTATTCAAATCCCATTCAACAACAGTCTTATCCCAGGATCCACTCAATGCCCGCGTCTCAGAGGTATCCAGCTTCAACACCGACACTGCACTTTTATGCCGGTCGAGATACGCATGCGTCTGGCCCTCATTATGTCGAACTGTTTGCAGGTTGATACCACCAGATTCCAGCCCTCCAAGGATCCAAAATGCTTCAGACTGTACTGCTAGAGAGTATACCGGCGACACTTTCGGCTCAAACAGCCCATCTTTAGTTTCCTTTGCCTTTTCTTCGAACACCGGCTCTTCATTTTCCCAGTATGAATACATGACCCCACTTTTAGTAATTGAATCAACAAACGGATGTCTTTGAGCGACTGTCAATGGAAGTTTCCCATTCACTGAGTCGTAGAAATTGTATCGCCTAATGAACCCATCGGCCCCACCAGTAAACATCCACTTTAACCCCCACGAGAAATCGACGCAGTACACCGGACTTGAGTGTAAACAGGCAACATATGGTACAATGTCGTAACTTGAACAGTTTGTCGTGCCAGTGGCTGCCGAGATGGGGTTGCGTTCTCGGAATGACTTTTTGAGCCGTTCTTCTTCGTCTTCTTCTTCTTTTAGTGTAGCAGCAGTTGTTGTTGTAGGGGCGTTTTCCATCGCCACGTCCATATCTTGTGTTTCCACTGGCTCTACTGCTCCAGTCTCTTCGTCTGCATCGTTATCTCCTTCGGGCTCTGGTTCTGCCTCAGGCTCTGGTTCAGGCTCCGGTTCAGGCTCAGGCTCAGGCTCTGGATCCTGGCTCATGTCGACATCATTGGTATCAAAATCGCCTTCAGTAGCATCTTCAAACAAATCATTATCATCATCATTATCTAAACTACTCATTTTTTTTTTCTTTCTGTGTGCTCCTTAATCTAACGCGTACAACCTGCTTTTAACCTCCGAAACCACAAATTGCAAACCCTTGTCGAGGTTATGTCCAGTGTAAGCCGAACATCCCAACACTGCCGACGAGTGGTTTGACTGGATTGAATCGAGATCCAGTTGACTGGCAACTTTTTCCACCAATGCTTGTTTTCCAGTATCCGAGTCTGATAATGTGTCTATTTTGTTCACCCAGACTAGTAACCCTGCTCCAACCAGCCGGTCTTCGTTCAAAGTTTTGTGTAATTCCTGTTTGCAATCGTCTAATCTATCCAATGCTGATACATCAACCACCCAGATCAAAAAATCTGTTTTTTCAAAATAATTCCTCCAGAAAGGACGTAAAGTACTTTGTCCTCCTACATCCCATACATTCAACTTGTATCCTTCGTAATCAATGGTTTGGATGCTGAATCCAAGCGTCGGGCTCACCTCCTGGATATCCTGCCCAAGAATCTTCTTGACAATTGTGGTTTTACCAGCATTGTCCAGTCCGCTATTTTTGGTTAGAATAATCTTTTTTACAGTTTCACCCATACAGCATTAAAACCCGCATCTCCTTGTCCTTGAGACGTTGCTTCCTCAGAATCGTCAACAACCCCATTTTATCCCCTTTTGGTTGAGTTTTTCAAGCGCGCGTTGGAAGAGAGAGCGAACGTTGTTTTTTTTTGCAACCATCATCATGTCTTTGGTGCTGAGAGTATGTGCTATTTTGCTAGTTTAAAGCTAATCCACCTTTTTTTTTTAAAAAAAAGTCAATCGCGCCGTATTTCCAGGTCAAATGTAACGCGAACCGGGCAAGTGTATACGGTGTGAGTGTGGATATGGTGTACTGGAGTTGTTTTGGCAGCCTGAACCATATCATTTACACCGGCTTATCGCAAACAGCTGAATCGCGACGACAATATACAAATAGAACCCAAACCGTGGAATTCTCACAATGGGAGTTGCTCTTCCACGTGCACCAACTTTTAATATGGATCGCAATCGCCACCCAGTTGATGAAATATAAACACACAATGATGGCAGAAGTGCAGCGCTTGTCGCCGATATCCATGGGGCTTACGCTGGCGTTTCTTCTCGTCAGTGCGGCAACATTCACAGCTTCAATTACAAAACGACAGGGAGATTGGGGGTACGCTACTATAATGTGGATAGACTGGGTTAACTGGTTTTGGATGATGGCATATTTTGCAGAAATTTCTTGTCTAATCCCCCAGATTGCAGTCAACTGGCAACTACGCACATGCAAAGTTTATCCAAAATTTGCAATCACTCTTTTATCAAGCCATGTCATTGCAATAATTTTTGAAATCAAAATTTCAATACCAACAGCATTCCGAATTTTACTCTACATGTTCCAAATAACACTCGCGTCGACTCTACTAATACAACACCGACTCTACCGCAAAAAACCTTCTTCAAAACCAGATACAGAATTACTAGCATTGTCATAATATATTATGTTACAAACTTTATAACGTTGTGTTTTTTTTTTGTTGTGCAATTACTCGGCGTCTTCAACACCACCCTTTCGCTTGATCAAAGCCTTTCGGTCCTTGTCCAACTTCAAGTTGGTGATGACCAAGTTGGAAGTGTTCAAGTTCAATGGAACGGTAGCACCGTTGGCCTTTTCCTTGACAACCTTTTCAACACGAACAGCGTACTTCAATCGGTAGACTTGAGTGACCTTACCTTCTTGGTTCTTGAAGGAGCCTCGGACAACAGTGACTTCGTCATCCTTTCGGATTGGCATGGATCGAACCTTGTATTTTTCTCGGAGTTCCTTGGACAATGGTGCAGACATGATCTTTCGTCGTTCAGAAGATGGAGCGGCAAAGTGAGCCTTTCTGCTCTTTCGTCGAGAAGAGGAGACGTCTAAAGTTGAGAGTTAGCATGGATGTTTTTTTGGGTTATATTGTCGTTTTATCGAATCGTACCGTGTGAAACCTTCATTATTGTGTATTGTCGAACTGAAGTGAAAGAATGTGTGGTGAGTGCGTTTGATGGGAGTTGAGTCGATTGAGAGAGTGCTTGGTGTACCCAACTGCGGGTATTTTTCAGAACGAGGGTTCCGAAATAGGAAATTCACAGTCACAGATTTGAAAAAAAAAAATTGAATAATAGTTATTGGGACCTAATTACATAATCTAATTATTTTTTATTACGCCGCATCTGCACACTCGCTGCCATCGCATCTCATTTTATTTGAGCATCCAGAATGCAGTACCTAACAAAAACCCAACAACCGCAGCAGTTAGCACACCGGCACCAGCACGATCCTTGGTTTTGATATCCAGCTTGTTCTGCTCCATTGTTTTCCGGTTGCCGCTACTACCAGCATGTGCGTCACCTTTACTTGTACCACCAGTCTTATTCGACAATGGGGCGTCCGCTTTCGGAGCCAGTAGACTCTGGATCGCTTCTAATGCACACATTTGTTCACCAAGTCCAAATTGGCCATCCCATGTTCCATTGAACCAATTCAACCCACAGGTATGCCCGTCAGACCCTCCTGAACATGACTTGGCAGCAGCTTCTGCAGATGTCTTCATCTTGTCCATAATATCGTCGGACAAATCAGGCACCAATTGCGCAGTGGCCGAACAGAATCGCGAGAAAATACCCTTGAAACACCGTTGATCTGTTTTACACCGATTAGACGGTTGACATGCCGCTTCATACATGACTCCGTTCTTGAAAAACACATCGGCGGACTTCCATATACCTTTGGTTCGGTCAGACCATTTCGTATCGTTGGTGTGGTGGGACATGTATGCACATCCACTCAAAATTAACCCGTAGTTATACGTCCATTGAATCTTGGTATGCGATGAACAATCGTCCTTGATATACCCACCATCATATACCGTATAATCGTCTCGAATATACTTAATGTCCGACATCCAATTGTATATTTTGTTTGCCCAATCTTCATAAGTCTTGTTACTTGTGTAATGAGCCAATCTTGCGGCCAAGTTGAACAAACAACCGTTGGACACGGTATTTTTATAATCATAACCGGAATTCCAGGTATAAATCTGCCATCGCAACCCGCCTCCACAATGTTTCGTATCCCATCGTTCACTCATTGTATTAAACACCGCCTGGGCCAATGCTAACCATTGCGGTTTGTCGTCTGGAGGGTTCGAAAAGTTTCGTTCTGCTGCCGCCATTACTGTAACACCCCAAAACCCTTGATCGTCATTACCTTCTGTTGTGACTTGACTTGATGGCAAATAATCATTGTTATCACCAGTTTGAGCCAACAAGGCAGCTTTCAACTTTTTGTTATATGTATCATCGCCGGTGTAGTACCAATAGTCCAGCATGGACCCGAAAGCAGCACCTGCTTCCCACCAGTAGTAAGGGTCTACCATCATACCTACTTCACCGTCTTTTTTGTCTCCGGCGTAGTAATCCATTAACCCTTTTGCGATAGGTTTCAACCCGGACTTGATGCTCTCGTCGTCGTCGAAGCTAATGTCTACGCATAACGCTTGACAAAAGAATAATCCAAACGTGATTATACTGTTGAGTTTCATTTTTGCTGTGTTTTTTTTTTTGTGTAAAAAACTAGGCTGTCTTCTCAAGAAAATGAAGACCATACGCGAATGTACAGTTAGAACGAGAAAAATAGTCAAGAATCTTGGCCAGCCTTGACAAGCCTATCTGCGTTGGGACCCAGGCTTTGTGCCGTTATTTTTTTCTTTTTTAACCTACAAAACAAAAGCTAATTAAAGTGCTATTTTTACGCACGCGAGCAGGAGACAGCAGCTCCAGGGGCATATAAGAGGTGTGGTACCTTTTTATTATTATATTGGCCCAGGCCCAATAATAGACTGTGGCTTTTCCGCTTCTTGCTCAAGTTTGTGACGTCAACGTGCACGCGTCCGGCAACTGGTTTTGTGCATTTATACTTAATCGGGATGGAATACCAAACATATACAACTGACACTGCCACTCCCAGTTGATCAAAGTTGGCGGCAGTGCACTGGAACTTGTAGTCTGCGATACTTGGAAGCCTGGGTCCCCTGAGTTCGTTTTCTATCAGCTTTTTGAGGTTCCGCATACCAACTGTGCCGCTCGAGCCTCTCAGCCGCATAGGCGGTGCGCGCGCGTGACAACCCTTGTTATTATACATATCCTCGTAGTGCATAACGGATGTTTTCATGATACAATGAAAGCACCACTCCACACACACCAATGGCGAGAGAAAGCCCCACGATTCTTGGGATCTGAGATGAACCAGACTTAGATATCTTGTGCAATGCATCTGCTGCTGCTTTCTTTTCTTCCTCTTCTTGCTGACGGCTTTTCTTTTTCAATTCCAACTGTTTCTGCCGTTTCTCTTCATCTTGAACCATCTTAACACCAGCTTCGTCCACCTGATGCTGGATTGTTTCGCTGATACTTTCGTTGTTAGTCTCTGGTTTCAATACTGAATACTGCGAAATGCCACTCCAGACACTCAGTTCGCTAATATCATACTGCTCGCGTAACTGCTCGGCCTGGCTCGTCAATTCAAACATATCCAAATCCTTCTCGGCGACCGAACTCAACACTGAATGCACCAAATCCTGGTCATTTGCAACCTCCTTCACATCCCGTTTACTAGTCATCACCAGCGCCACATACAAAAACAATGGCGTGTGCATGTCTGAAGCAAACACAAAATCAAATACTGTACAAATGTCATTAAAATTTCGCACATGATGTGCAAATATCGTAATAATCGACGACAGGGCGTAAAATGGTTGTGCCCCTCGTACCAAATCCCCCAAATACGGATCTGCCAACGATAACAATGGCGGAATAAACTCCAATTGGTTCAGCGACGCGTCGATACTAGGCACCATGAAATCGCGTAAGAAATGCAATGAAACGTGTTCCAAAAACGGCGCCGCACGCTTCGCTTCTCCACCAAACACAATCAAAATCACCTGTGCAATATCATGATACCCCTGGTAATACGACAAGTTGGGGTTCCTTCTCAACACTTGACATACCAATTTCATCAGTTCATCCCTCATTGCATCGCTATCGTGTTCTGGGTAGTATACATAAGCGCGATCTACATCGAGCTGCACTTGAGGCTCATCTGGATGTTCTGGCGATTCGTCATCCCACGTCCAATTCTTTTCATCTACTCCAACCAACAATGGCCAAACTTTACGCCTCAAATCCGTATTAACCAGACCCTCACGCGATTTGGCCAGCATTTGCATCAACGCCATGTCTTCAAGTTGTGACGCGGTCTCGATCGCCTGTCGTTTCATCTCCCATTTCCGTTCGGTAAACGGATGGGTATCATACATTGACCGCCCAATATCTTTCGGCCCCATCTCTATCCATTCATTCATCGACATGGTTTTGATGTTGCATAAGCAATTAATTTTCAATTGTGATGGTGAGGTGGCAAGAAATTGGTCGTTGTGGGTTGGGAGAGGTGGAGATGGTTTCAACGCGCGTCTAAAACGATGTGATTTTTTTTTCCAATCGCCATGACCACATATTTTCAGATGGACCCTGATAAAAAAAAAGAACGATACCCCACGGTCTCACGAATCGCTGGTGGTCGGTTCACTGATGTTTTCAAAGCTCGTGACAAAGCTTTGGACATGGTTGTGGCGTTGAAAATCGTGATCCCAGTTGAAGAGGTTGCTCCCCATAACTCGCGACAAGAACTATCAATCTTGGGATCGTGTACACATGATTCGATCATACCAGCTATCGACGCGTTTGAATACCAAGAAGATGGAGATGTTCACCTTGCAATTGTATTACCATATTACGCACATACTTTGGATAGTGTGTTGCATTGCCATCGAAAAGCTGCGTATCCATCCGGGTGGAGGAATACCTTAAGTCCGATCCATGCCGCAAAAATCATTGGTCAAATCGCTTCCGGCTTGGATTATCTCCATCGGTTGGGGATTATCCATAGAGATGTCAAACCAAGCAATATCATGTTTGATACTACTGAGATTACAGGGTCGGTTAAGATTATTGATCTGGGCACGGCTTGGGTGCCGAATGATAATAACGGCAAGGAAAAAGCGGATCAAAAGGTTACTGATGTGGGAACAACCTGTTATAGAGCTCCGGAGGTTTTATTCGGTAGAAAAAATTATACAGAATCTTTGGATATTTGGGCGTTAGGGTGTATAGTAGCGAAATTGTTTTCCAACGATACGGAGGATTTGTTTGGACCTTATCAGAATGATCTCCGGTTGATCATAACACAGTTCACCAAAGTTGGAAAACCAGGAGAAGATGACTGGCCCGAGATGGATGAAGTTAGCAGCTATCAAAGCATGCAATTTGATCCAGAAGAAGCTGGTCCACCATTATCACCGCCAATGTTAGCCCCTCGTGGCGCCGCATATATCACGCATATTGTTCAACACTGCTTAAAGTTTCAAAGCACTGACCGCATTTCTGCTGCTAATGTCTATAGAGTGATCACTGACCAGATTGGCGATATATATAACTATTAATGCATTTTTCTTCACCCTTTTTTTTATTTTTTTTTTAGAGCACACCTTCACGTCTTCCTGCGAACGCCAGCTCGACGATAGTCTTGAACACGTCCATTGACGTGGGTTTCACCACGACTTCACACATTGGTTCTTTTGTCAACACTCCGATGATTGTACCAGAAACAGTAAACGTTGTGGTTACTGCCTGGAAACAGCTGCGAGTGACAACTCCTTGGTGAGACGCGATACATCCTTGGTACAAATGATCCAACGCTAGCCCGGCAGTACCGGCTGCTACTAGTAAAACCGCCACCGACATTATGGTGGTTTGTTTGTCTGGTAGTTTCACCCAGGGAAGTTCCCAGATGAGCAGCGGGACGAACACGGAAATGATTAGTGAGACTGGGTAGGGAATATCCATTGATGAAGTTGATGAAGATATAAAGAAATGATGGAGGTTTGACAGCTTTTTTTTTTTACATTGTCATGGAAGATGGAGTGAAGAATTGCGGAGGAATGAATCCGTCGCGTAATTCATTGCCAATTCGAGAGACTTGCGGTGGGCTTTATTACCGGACGCCGAATCTGGGTGAGATCCACACTGAGCAAAAGGGATGAGATTCGCAGTGGCAATAAACAAAAGTTCTCCTTTTTCTCGATAGGAGAGATTATGGAACTTGTACCAGGTTGTTTTGGTGGTTATGCATTATGGAAGTTAGGCCACATGCAGCTTTAGCCAGCCGCGTGTCTATAATTAGCCACCTACGATCTATAACGGATCTCGATCCATCTCCAGATCCTATTTCAATGGCATACCCCATCCATTATATTGATCAAGCAAAAAAAAGTGAATATACAAGAAGGACAAAAAAATCAGCCCGACGGGGGGCTCGAACCCCCGACCTTGTGATGACTATTCTTCTCTATAAGAGCGTTTACTAAGAGTCACACGCTCTACCGATTGAGCTAGCCAGGCCTGATTTGTTGTGGATCCAGGGCTTCAATCTGTCACACTGGAATGGGCGCCGCGCGGCAAGCGGCTCGATTGTTGAACGACTATTCTGTTTTGCATCGCAGTGATTCAATATAGGCATATGTTGACACAATTTTAAGTTCAGTATGTTCTGCACAAGTTATGGAATCGATCTCCAGGCTATTGCGGTGTTGCGGTTAGGGGAAAAATCTACATTTTTTTAAGACGGTTTAGCCAAGCTTTAGTTTCATTAAAGCTAGGCGCTAGGCGAGTGAGCTGGATACATTCTTGCAACAGTATGGATGTGTTTCAGGGTTTGTATTTTTTGGACGCCTTACTTAGACCCAAGCCGTAAGGATGTAAACCATGAAGACGTTGATTATAGGAGGCTTCTGGAGCGAGAAAAAAAAGTATAAATAAAAGCTGGGTTTCCCTTAGTTTTTTGAGATTGTTTTTTCACTCTACAGCCTTCGTGAGGAGGTGAATTATCAGTATATGAATTACCTAGCTGAATAGACAGAAAACATTGTAGTCCAGTAGGTGGTATAGACCCCGTGTATCTCCCCCTGCGTAGTTATCCTAGCAATTTGGCCTAGATATATACAGGCCAATTCCCACCTGGCACTGTTTGGTTCTGCTTCATCTTCGCACCAGAGTTTTAGAAACACAATCGTAAACAACCACTAACGCAAAATCTCTGCTAGCCTAGCCCAAACAATTCCGACTCTGGACCCTGCTACCGCGGCAAGTGCTTCATACAGTACTTGCCAGCATCTACACTTCTATCTGCTACCAACCATGCAGACAACTGGCAAAACCGAGGGAATAGACATTCATCATCATCATGAGCTGTCAAAGCGGCCCCAAGTGAGAATCATCCAGCGTGACTGCTTTGGCTCGAACTAGTCAAAACCCCGCATTGTTTCGTGACACCAGCCTGTATGATGCATGTTTCACGATACCACAAGCAAATATCCGCGTTTCACAATCCATTATATGGACACCATGTGCGGCGGGACGTTGGTATGTGCGGCGTCCAGAACTTGAACCAGGCCCACTAAACTTTAAAACGCTTACACACTACTGACAAAAATATCATCAGCAAAAACAAAAAAAGTGTTCATTAACTATATACATGATCTAATGCAAACATCGAGAAGGGTCGTCATATTAAATAAATTAAGCGCAATACATGCAATACCGGATCAATAATAAATCTCCGTGAATGGTTTACGTTTCTTCTCTCGAAACTTTGTATTGCATTCCTCAACCACACAACTCGAGGGAATCCTTCTGTCTCGTTTTCGATTCAAAATCGTAGACACGCATCTGCCACAATATACATGTCCACATTTGCTGAAAAACACCCGTTTAGACAACAGCACGTCACCATCAGTAACCCCGTCTTTCCGATTCTGTTCTTTATCTTGATCAGAACTATCTGAAATCCCTTCGCCAAGTTCCACATCACAATGTACACAAATCAAACTTGATTTACCATCCATCCCACGAGTAAACCCCGGCCGCGTTGTATCTGGTTCGGTTGGGGCAGTTTTGATATCATCCACGGCAATAGAACGACCCGGTTGATCCTCTTGCATTGACATGAGCATTGCTGATCGCAGCTGGCGGTCTTCGTCATCCATCATCCAAGCTGGCATATTCGGTGCAGCCAAAAACCTCATGAACCGGTCTTGAGCATTACCCACGGCCCAGTCAAGATGGCGTGTGAAAATATTATGTGGATTGTTAGCTGCTTGCATGCGTACCATCGGCCCAAAGTTCGCTCTCACACCGCGCCGCCGTGGTGGTGTTCCTGCTCGTCGTCGCTGGGACAGAGGTGTGTTTTGCGTGCTTCTTGTTCTTTCAGACGGCGGCCCTTGAGGAACATTTGCCACTCGACTTATTTGTACCGGATCTGCCTGCCGTACGTCGTGTACCTGAACTTGGTCCGACTCTTGCTGGTGTTGTTCTTGTTGTCGCCGAGGTGAATCCTCTGGCCTTCTATAAGGGTGAGTTCGGCGATTTCCAGTACCTGCCCGATCAGGTCCACTTCTACTAAGCGTGTCTCCTTCATCTCCCGTGAGATCAATAACTCTAGGAGGACTAGGCATGTTTTTTGTTCTGGGTGAGGGAGAAAAAAAAAATAAGGACTTCGAAAGATTATGTTAAGATGTTGAGATGGATTTAGTTGCCATTCTTCTGCAAAAACACCATCGCAGGTTTTTGTCCCAACCAAGAGAATTTCTTTCTTTCCTCCATTTTTTTTATATCTCCGGTAACAAACAAGCCATGCCTATTGTCGCCAAATATACTGCTCCTGATGAGAGCAAGGAATTCTGGGGGAGTATGAATGGATACAACCCTACAGAAACAGACAGAAATGCTCCTGTTGAACCTTCAGGCACGAAACTGGGTGATCTACGACGACAGATTATGTACGTTCAATCCGATGTGAATCAATATCTTACGGCGAGAATGCAACAAGAAAAAACATCTCAGCAAGATCAAGATAAAACAGATGAACTTGAAAAGAAAATGCTTGACGGTGATGATGAAGAATGATAAAAATAAAAAAGTTCTAATGCGTCTTTTTTTTTGTTTCTTTTCCAATGCATTATTTGTACAATAAATAAAGAGCTCAAAGATTGGGGGACACCAAATTCTAAAGGGTATCAACAGTATCCACATCCATATCCAGAGAAACTCTTGTCTCTCTAAAATAAAAGCAGCCTCTTTATCTCATCAGTACCATTCGCTTGTTATTAGTATTGGACATATTGGATTTCCGGCTAGCTTGCAATTTTCGTTCTCGTTCTCGCCGTTCTCTAACCAATTGGCTCTAGAAATAGTGATTGTTAGTTTTTTCTTCTTGTTATTGTTTTGTAATCATCTCTAGACATACGTCTAAATATACAAACGTCTTTTCAGACTGAGTTTCGTCAACCGAGTCATCTTGTTTGGTCAAATCCATCAACGGTGTTCTTTTGAACTTTGTAGAGTTCTTGACAGCAATAGGAGAGTTTGGTGGAGGGACGTTTTCCTTATTCATCAAGGTATTCTTGGCCTTGGGTGTAGTAGCGACAAATACAGCGAACTGTTTCCCCATGATGGATTATTGCAAAAAGATAGTAGTGAAGAAAAAAAGAGACTGGTCAAGAAATATATAATTTTTTAAAAAAAAGCGGATATCAAGAGAAAAGGAGAAGGGAAGTTGAGATCGCAGGTTTATACTTTTGGGTAGATCGGCAAACGAAGCTTCCCAACTGGGAAGAAAATAAACAAACAATAACAAGCCCACAAACTGCAGCCATAGTTCCGCTGCCGTGGATTATCCAGTCACTTTTTTTTTTTTTCTTCCTTTCCCTTGTTGCATTACACTTGTTTTTCTTTTCTAAATTGCCATTTATTATTATTTTTGAAACTGTCCTTCTTACGTCCTGCACATTCAACTAATACCGACCAACAAAAAGCACAATGGAGACGACATTGATTGATCTAACCACTCCAGCTAAGGACAATAATACCCCAGCTAATTATTCGCAAGACTTTACACCTACTTTATCAAGAGCTTTGGCGGAATGCTTCAAACGTCGCAAACAGTCATTGCTACCGAGTCAAGCTGCTATTAAAATCGAAGAGAGCGATGACGACGATGTGAATGACCTTAGTGCTATTGCAGAGTCTCCAAACATGACATTTGAAAACAAACAACACAGCCAGCCGCCTTCACTACTAGACGATGATGATAACAAAGTATCATTCAACACACCAAAGGCTTCTCTTAACACCCAGTTTAACTGGCGGGATTTGCTTGAAGGAACTCCAGCATACTCTCCAATGATGGATAAAGAGAATGATATGGCCATGCTCACGCCCAAGTTTGTACCGACCAAGGCATTACAACTGGAGCATGGACAACAAACTACGCCGAAACGTGGGCCAACAGGCAAGAAACGTGGGCCATCAACCCCATTAACACCATCTTTGCTAAAACAGTCTGTTAAGCGACGTGTTTTGGCGAATAAACAAACAACAATCAACAAGAATAATAACACAAATACCATCACCAACGCCACTCAATTCACGCCGTCACAACTAGGAGAAAATCCATGGACGGTGGATTATTCGGCATACTACAACTGTCAACAGTATAATGAAGAGTCAGAAAACGAAGTATCCAGCCCAGTGTCCACACCAAAGTCTGTGTTGCAGATGAGACGCATGGTGAAAAACATGCCGCGGCGTGGGTTTGGCGGCAAGCAACGGTTTGCACCATTGAGAAACGAGCCGTTTGCACGATACCCGTCATTGAATGGATCTCCACGAATCGAGCTGGATGATATGGAAATAGAAGCTGAAGCTGAAGAGGTTGGGCAGGAAATGCTAGAGACAATGGATATGGACACTAAAGTACACTCATGTCGCCAGGTGGAACCAGACAGGTGGCTAGACTCTGAATATGACAAATGGCTATCAGAAAAGCAGCTTAAAGACCTACAAGGAGTAGTAGAGTTTATGGAATTGGAACGCCAGTTTCAATTGTAAATACGAATACTAATTAGAAATCTAGCTATATTATTATTCCAACTGCATCTTGTGGTGTCGCAAGTACAAGTAATCCTCCAAATGATCTTGGACCGAATTGCGGATAATTTCTACTCCCGTTTCGTCGAATTTCCCCTTCCAGCATTGTTCCCATGCTTCCCAGTCCACCTTGAACCCTTCGGTTGAACCATTTTCATTGTTGATTCGGAACCCAGTGCTATTCAATGCATCGTCATGAAACCCAGGCCATTTGGAAAACTTGTTCACCACACCGGAATCATCATCACTCCACGACAACATTCCTTCATCAAACGGAATACCTGTACGCTCACAAACCTTTTTCAACACGGTGGCAGGATCTTTGGACAAGTCATCGGCATCAATGATCAATGGCGCCGCGTTGCCAGAATCATTCTGGACAAAATAATCATACAACATCCGCAACTCACGATATCCAGCTTCACTGCTTCTATAATGATCAAACCCAGTTACTTTATCCTTTGGAGGAATGCAGCAGGCGTAATAAGATGCAATGGATAAATGTGGTGGCCGCACCAAAAACACGTACTGGAATGATTGAACAGTAGCGTCTGGTAGAACTGTTGGATTCGTGGTACTATGACCCGCGTCATCACCAAACGACGCAGCCAATTGCGACTTGCCTTGAGGAGGGATCAAATATTGAGCCATATCTTTAATAAATATGGTTTGCTTGTTGGCGTTGGCCTTGTCTTCCTGCGATTGGATATCATCCAACACTTGGCCATATGTACAATCATGATACTCACTAGATTGACATTGATCCGAGTTGTACCGATCAGATAATCTCTCTGGACCGTAGTAAAATGGCTCGCCAAATGGTTCATGAACAGCAACGGTGTCTTTACGCGACATGAACGATCGTTCAAACGCCGTAGACGCCGAGCGAGGATGAGTAGCGAGAAAAATTGGTCTAACCATGATCAATACAGTTGGTTCTTTAAAAATATGGAGATTGAACGAATTTTCAAATCGTTCTAGTGTATAAAAAAAGAAGTTGTTGTGTTCAGAACAACGGTATCTTTCAGCTAGCAATCTTTTAATTGGACCAATGTCCCGGACGTCGCCTCACGCCGCTTAACGAAGGGTTGCGGTGACCCTTCCAGTTCCAGTTGCGATCTGCAAGACAGCATGATCCAATGAGACAACCATATGCAGTCATGGAAAATTTTTAAAAATACTGTTACGTACAATCATAAAATAGTGCAACAGCTTTTTTTTTTTTTTTTTAAGTGTTTTTTAAGTGTTTTGAAATTGTTTTAGAAAAAAATCAACCGTTTATACATACATAAAATTAGAAAAAACATATTTAAAGATCCTTCTTAAGAGTACCCATGAAAGCAAGCTTTTCAGCTGGGGTTTGGAATCGACCCTTACCAAAGTTGGAAGAAGTATCAATCCATTTGAGGTTGACGTTTTCAGCAGCTCGTCGAGAAGTGTGAATCTTGACAGACTTTCGCAAAGTGATAACTCGCTTCTTGACACCTGGAATACCACCATTCAACAACACGAAATCGTTGTTGACTTGACCATATCGGACGAAACCACCCATTGGGGTAATAGTCTTCTTGGTTCGGTCAAATTCAGTAGCACCATTGGATTCATCTTCACCCTTACCAACTCGGTAAACCTTGTGGTGGAGAGAAGTTCGGTGGTGATAACCATCTTGACCAGATCGTGCAACAGTCCATTGCACATTGGCTGGATGCCAAGCACCAATACAACCAACCTTTCGCAAACCTCGGTGAGTCTTTCGTGGCAACTTCTTGGTACCCCATCGAGCAGTGACACCAGTGTAACCGTGACCCTTGGTGACAGCAACGGCATCAATAATTTCATCTTGAGCAAAGACTTGATCAACAGAGACAGTCTTTTCAAAGTGTTCTCGAGCAAAGTTAACCTTGTCTTCAACGGAACCACCGTTCAATTGGATTTCAGCCAAATGAGCCTTCTTTTGGTTCAATGGAGTCTTTCGGACTTGAGTGTGGACCAAAACTCGAATGGTAGAGCAGTACTTCTTCATTCGAGCCAATTCCTTTTCAACGGCAGCGCCATCTTCAGAGAACTTCTTGGCGTACTTGGTGAAAGCCTTCTTCTTGGACTTGTACCAGTTCTTGTAGAATCGTCGCTTGACTTCGTCAGACAAATGTTCAGCCCAGACGGTGGTCAAGGATCGCAAACCTCGTGGAGTATCAATGTAACCAACAACACCGACAACAACCAATGGTGGAGTGTCGACAACGGTACAGGCTTCAACGATTTCTCGCTTGTCCATCTTGGAACCTCGTCGGTCCAAATCTCGGACGGTGGTGGTCATACCAGCCTTGTAACCAAGGAATGCAGCCAAATGGACTGGTTTGGATTGGTCGTCCTTAGCAAAAGCACACTTGGCTCGTTGGCTGGCGGCTCGCTTTCGTGGCAAGTATTGCAACGAACCGTGTCGTGGTGCTTCGAATTTTCTGTGAGACATTATATATTAGTTGTCCTTTTTTCGTGGGTAAAGGTTGTCGTTGTCGATGTCGAATGGTCTTGAAAAAAATTACACCACCTTGAATATTGAATTGGGGGGAGCGGCCTGTGGGAGATGCGTAGTGCGCGTGGGCTAAGTTTGGTGAGTGGGTAAATTTGAGTCTGGGAATTTGTGACTGCGTTGTTTGAAAAAAAAAAATGATAGGGTAAGGAGCCCTAACTGGTAAAAAGTAAGCTGAGCCGCTCGCGAGATTTTTAAATTTGGGAAGAGAAATAGTTATCTAATAGAGAGTCAACATTAAAACAAAACATATACTAAAATTATGCAGCTACTTGATGCTTTTGCTTATTCTGCTTTTCTTTAATAGCATTTTCACGAGCATTCTTTACAACTTCCAAAACATCCTTCAAACTAGATTTCCATTCATCCAATCGACTTTGAACCACCTTCCATTCATCCATGCCAAATTTACCCACTGGGGAAGCTCGGTGAATATCAAACCGTTGTTCCATTTGACACAATCGCCCTTCTACTAATCCAGCTCGAATAGCGTCAATAATCCACAATTCAAGTTCTTCTGAATTGACTTCAATTGCTTGTGTAAGTTCCGTATAAGATATCGTCCGTGTTGTAGATTTCGATGCAAGCGCTCCAAGAGCCATAACCTTGGCCTTCTTTTCAATGGCTTCCTTATCGTTGCTTACTGGCAAGGTCTTGAATTGCTGATAATCACCTTGAGATACAACTTCCAAAAGCTTATAAAGATCACTGTTGCTAGTCTTGAGAGATTGAACCGAGCTCAATCCAAACAATTCATCAAAATCATAAACAAAATCACTAGCCAGGGCCACCTGGACCAACTTGCTGCTCAATTCAGAGCTTTCAGTCTCCAATGCTGCATCGAATAGATACTTGTATGAAGATTCGGCATCCAAAGATGCAATAATTTGACTAATCTTGACGTACATTTCCTTCTTTGCCGCGGAATCGATATCCCATTCGTCCATCCATCGTGGAACCTGCTTGAGCTGTGTCAAAAGCATGTGTACGTTATTAGTTGATTGAGCAAACTCCAAAATAGTAGCAAGAACGTCTCGTCGAAGTGGAGATTGGGTTGGTAGGATATTAAACAAGTTGGTCAATACAGAAAGCGCCATCAAGTTGCCATTGTTGCATTGTGGTGGGTTTTTGCTCAAATTGTTCAAAACAATTGGCAAAATGTCAGTCAGTTTGGACGAAAATGTCAAAATGTGAAGAAGAAGGTTATATGCCGGTTCGAATTCTTTTGGATCAGCTGAAGACAAAATGTTAGATTTTTGTGCAATCGCCTTGAAAATCTTCTCTTGATCCTCGTCGTTTTCCGATGCCATCAAATCTGCCGCTACTTTTTCCAGTCCTTGTTGTCCTTCAGCAGGTGGACTTAGAGCGTCGATATATACGCTGATATCATGGACGTAGTCGCCAAGAACGCCATCAACGATCATATAATTTGGTTGGCTCATGGTGGTTGATGATGATGAGTGAGTCGTGTCGTTTGAGTGAAGAAATTTTGCTTTGCCCGCGTGGTTTTTCACGCTCTCTCCCAATGTGAGGTTTTTTGAACCGCCCCCGGGTAATTTGTAGTCTGCTAGTGTAAATCGAGGACTGGAAAGATCAGTCGTATAGAGAGACCATATAGAGTTTCATTTCATTCAAAAAATCCCAATATTTTGTACTTCGAATATTTCAATAAATCTACAAATTACAGCATCGCTTATTCATTACATCTACAGATCGGTTGAATTTTTGTGTGCTTGGTGGGACATCCATTGCTGGCGACTTGTCAAAGAAATCTACTGGATGCAGCCCCACCTTCAACATTTCAGTTGGCATGACTGGGAAGTCTTCAACTCGTGGATGATGAGTCAACCCGAATGAATGCCACAAAACAATGTCTTCATTTCGAACCTTTTCCTTTCGGTCAACTGCATTTTGCACACCTCCCACTTCTTCAGACGATTGATTCGTCCAGAGACCTCCAGCGTAATATTCCTGATCCTTGTACTTGGTCACCCAGTAATGATGAGTAGCAAATGCAGCTCTCTTTCTAGCAACAGACCCTGGTTTGGCATATAGCAAAGCTGTTGGAGCTCCAATCAACTTGTACCCAACTGGATTACCAGAAATTGAGTTCTTCTTGTTCTCATTAACCAATTTCACCACTCGGTTGGCAGCAATATCTGCATCAAATGCCATTGAAGTGTCCACCGGAGTGCTGACCGCCTTAAATCCCATACCATATGGATCATGTTCATCCCATGGGACAGCCACTGTATCGGAGATAACTGCAGTGTTATTATGCCCATCAACAGCTGGATCGATTCGCATGTTGAAAATGTGCTGATGCGATGCGGCCAGGGCCCCTGGAGACACAATGTTACCCCATTGAGATCGCTTGCCTGGATCAATATGTTGAGTAGATACGATACCAGTAGCTCGGATTTCCAGAGAAATACCTGCTGCCTGGTCCAAATGCCAAGCGAAAATGTATTCATAGTTGCCAACAGTAAGAATTGTTTGAATGACCAAGATTCGCCGTCGTGCTACACATGGCCGATCTGTACGGTAGTTGGTATGTTTCCACAACAACCCATCATCTTGCTCATGCATGCAGATAACACTCTTCTTGGTGTTGACAGACCCGTCTGGGTTGACAACGTTACCATCAAAGTACTTGATGGTACCCAAGCAATCACACCCCAGAGCCAACTCATTAGCAGTTCGACCAGCACCGCAATCACCAAAGTCAAACGCCATCTTTCGGTGCAAAGGTGGTCGTGGATCACCGTATGGCACAGCCATTTCACTCATTGACAGTCTGTAGAATGTATTTCGTCCATCGTAATCCACATCATGTAACACTAGACCCTCTCGAGGATCAAACCCGATTCTGAATCGCCATTTTTGCCATTGCACCAGGTTACCATCAGTGGAGAATGACGGACCCTCTGGTTGAACAACGTTATATGGTTTCAAATCTGTTCTTAGAGATTCTTGCAACTCTGGAACATATTCCATGTCGACACAATGATCCAACACACTAACACCCTCTTTTCGAGTGTTATAGTTGAATCCCTTGGCATCATCTGCAGCATCACCAGTAGCGCACCAATCCATTCGTACCATCTTACTTTCCAATACATCATAGACTGGTACAAATGGCAATGGGAACGAATACAAGTTAGAGTCCTTGTTTTCAGTGCTAGTGCTTCGGCAATATACCAACATCATCATGAATCTTGGTACCTCACCTTCTGTATCGCAACCATACATCCACCCATCAACTTCAATCTTCTTTGCTTGTTCGGCGGTCAAGTTACACTTCTTTACTGCATCTTTGAACATGTCACTTGCAAATGCCATCTTAGTAGCATCTTCAGCTTCACTATAATCGATCGGTGGGTGTGTTCCTGTTGGAAGCGGATCATGTTTGAGCAGCCGTTGTTCAGTCACGTTGACCCAAATCTGATAAGCACGTTTATCTTCCATCACGTAGTAAACACCACGACTGATTCTTGGAGGTGGAGTTGGCTTCTTTCCAGCCTTTTCAGCGTCCAAATAATGGATCAGCTGGGATTTTGGTGGTTCTTCATTAGCGATATACTTGATATGAATCGTTCTACCGGCGTGGTTGTTTCTCAACACCCGCACGGAGATATCGAGTTCTTGTGTAGTAAGTTGATCAAGTGGATGAACCATGTTTATTTTTGTAGTTTGTGAAGTTGTGTCGGGGAACGAAGAATATCGAGGTGATCCGGCTCTTTTATATAACTTCAAAGGCTTTCTCCGCAGTATTGGAGTGATAAGGAAGGTCTATCCGGCTGGTGGTGGAGATTTAAAGATTCCGGGCAATGAGCCGACTGTACCTGCCTGATTTGGTTGGGCATAGGCCACGCGCCCCCCCGCAATCTCGCTTTGCGAATAGCCGCGCTGGATTCCGAAATCTCAGCGAATAAAATCAAACAACAGCAAAAGGGCAAGTGGATGCGGATATGGGGTTCAACTTGGGTCAGTATGATTGTACAGTCATAATTATATTGAACTCGGAGTCTGGGGGAGATGGTTGGTGCGGCTTTTCCAAAAAAGTGATTGGTCAGCCTTTTGGGTGATCGGTAATAATCACGTAATGTGCGAGTGTGTGCCGACAAGGTATTTAAACTTGCCACTTGGCTTCATCACCTTTCATTAGAAACAAACATCACAAACCAGAAATGCCAGCATACAACAAAGATATCAAGTCGTTCGATATTCACACGTATTACTACCACAACTATGCACCAGCAAGAGAGGAAGCTGTGGCGTTAAGGGCGAAGCTGGCAGCGGATTTTGCCGAGGAAATCGGGCAGAAAAAAATGAATGTATATCGTATGGTGGATCGGCCAATAGGGCCTCACCCATATGCAATGTTCGAATGCGATTTCGACACTCCGGAAATGTATGCCAAAGTGGTGCCTTGGTTCCAAATCAACCATGGGTCTTTGAGCGTGTTGGTGCATCCACATACTGATGACACTGTGAAGGACCATACGCTTCATGCCATTTGGATCGGCCAGCAAGTGCCACTTATTACTGATTTGTTGAAACATATATAAACAGATGCTGGGCAAAAGCTGGTCGGAATTTGTGGGGAGGTATATATTTAGACGAACGTAGTGTAGCTGTTTGGAGCGTGTTTAATGCCCATGTTTAACTGTAGTTAAAAGAAATGGGTTGAATCTCGGTCTATATAGAGCCTCTGATGACAATGCCTGGCCGGTATGATTAAAACTTGGTGTGCCGTAGATGAGCTTGCAGAGGATATTGAAGCATTGTGGAGGGGACAGATGGTTTATACTGGATGCAGATCATGCGGCGCACCAGCCGCACACGTTGCCAAGAGTTTTACAGCGTTTCAGAACAGTTTAAACTCCTGGAAGTATATGCTTAAGTTGCTATTTACCAGTAAGCCTCAGCTCGTCTTATCGCATTACCTTTTTGGTGGCACATACCTAGCCGACGCTTCTTTCACGCCGGGATCCCGATGTCTCGACCTTCGCTCAACACAGATTTTCGGAAGCCGGCCCGAGTAAGAGCAGCCACACATATTTAATGGCCACGTTCCCTCGCCACCAAGTATAAAGACAACAATCGAAGATGACAAAAATTGGGATTATATGTGGAAGTATCAGACCCGGCCGTTTAGCCCTATCCATCTCACAGCACATCCAGACCCATCTCACCAAAGCCAACCCGTTGGCCAGTTTCGAGCTTCTTGATCTTGCTGATTTCAACCTTCCGTTATTCGACGAAGCGATCATCCCGGCGCAACTATCGCGAGACGACCCAACACCGGGGTACAAGCATGAACACTCGCGGCGGTGGTCAGCGGCTGTGAAGGCGTGTGACGGGTTCATCGCGGTGAGTCCGCAGTACAACTGGGCCATGCCTGCGGTACTGAAAAACGCGTTTGATTTCTTGTTCAATGAATGGACCGGGAAACCGATCGGTATTGTGTGCTATGGCATGCGTGGCGGTGACAAGGCTTCGGCGAATATTAAAATGGTTGGCCAGGGGCTCAGAATGAAGGTGTGTGAAACTGCACCATTGCTGACGATTATGAAGAGTACAGTAGGCAATGCCGGGGTTGGTGATGAAGAGTTCAAAGTGTGGGAGGGTGCAGAGGTGTATGTGAAGTTCGATCAAATGTACAAGGAGATTTTAGAGAACTTGGAACGCTAGGTTGATTAATGACTGAGGTTGCAATAATTAGAAATGTAATAAAAAAAAGCGGTTTTACTTACAGTATCCTGTCTCTCGCTTTCTTCACGAATATGCGAGATTGTTTCGATCCTTCGGCACGGCTAACTCCCCCCATCACGCCTCTTTCACTTCCAATTTTTTTCGCATATATCCCACTATATGGCCACTTCTGCAACAACGAGCCAAAAATTGAGCCGCGCGGCGCCCAAGCGACTGGCCGATTCGTTCGAAAAAATTCTGTAAGGATCAGATCTGCTATTCCTGGATCCTTACATAATCACGTGAGGGTAACCCCTCACAGTATGACGTTTACGCGCAGCATTGCGAAGTATAAATATCACAAGCACATAAAGAAGTTGTTCTTCACTTATAACATTGTTGTCATATTAAAGATTACTACTACGCAAACTAGTTTAAAATCAATTGCTAGGAGATGACTGTCAAAGAGTTGAGAACCTTATACGTGATCTGTTGCGTCATACTAGGAATAACTACTGTTTGCCTGCTATTGGATATTTCGTCTAGAGAGTATATATACTCGATAAATGATAAACTTTTAGCTATTGCCGAAAGGATGAAGAAGGAAGAACAAAATGGTGATGGTAATTTAGCAAAAAATACTCGTAATTGAGGCACTATTGGTAATGGCTGTTTTATCACCACAGTTAAGGAATATATCCACGGGCGTGAGGACTATGATGATAACAATAGCAGGAGGTGTAGCGATAAATGCGGAAGTTGCAAACACATTAAATAACTGTGAAGAAGCAAACACGGGTGACAAAATAGGAAGTTATAACTGTTGGTCATCAATGTTCGGTTCTGGGGCTAGTGTTATATCAACTGGTTTAGCTACCGCAGCTGTGTGGCATGAGTACCTGAAACGTGATGGAGATGTTGCAGGTGGAGTTTTCGGTAACATCGAAATTAGTGCTATTGACAGCGACAGTACGTTGAGAATAGGCAGTGCAGTTACAAATGACACACACCATGTAAGGCACTATTCAAAAACTCTGCAAACGTATGTTACAGTACCAGTAGGGTATGATGATACACATATAGGTTTATTGCCAAAAAGTCAAAATGGTACGGTGGGAACGCACTTGGCATATTCAAGATCTCCAAAAGGTATATGGATATTCCCTATTCAGAAGGGGGTGGTGACAGACGCAGGTGAGCATATAACAAGTGACAAGATGCCTGCGAAGATGCAGAAGCGCGATTTTAGTGGGTATGTAACAGACGGTAAAGTCGGCATGAAAGTATTAGCCAATTCAAAGGGATCTGGTCAGTATGACTGGGATTCTGTCACTAATTGGGCAACAATCAAGTATAGTGATGTACCTCCTGCGAGACTACTGTATGACAATGATTGGTATAGACACACCTTAGGCATAGCGACATTTGATGGGGGATGTAATGGCAGCATACAAGGTAGGTTAATATGGGAAACCAGAAAGTTCACCAGCAACTGGGAGACTGACCAGGAATGGTGTTGGGGCTCATGTAAAACTAACTGCCAGTTTTCACACAACGCTGCCGACGAAACCTGCGTTTTTACGCAAAGTGGCGATGGATTAGTAGAGCAAGTAGGGTCTACAGGGTGTGGAGGTAGTGATGAATTATAAGCACATAAAGAAGTAGTTCTTCACTTATAACATTGTTGTCATATTAAAGACTAGTTGCCTACTACGCATAACATAGAATGCTACTTTTTTTTTTTTTTATTTTTTTTTTTCACAATATATTAAAATATAAAAAAGATATTACATAAAAATAATTCAATCCTATACCCATTACCTTAATATCTGCGCGCTTTGTAAAAGAACAATTGGCGCACCACTTGAGATAATGGTATCAGTGACGTTGTCCAATTGTATACGATAGTACCAAGTTTCAGATGATTTTTTGTAATCATTTTAGTTAGAGAAGTCTCGAGCCTTTGGCCAAAAACCTTTCTTACCGCTCCCCATGGAGCCTTTTTTTTTTTTTTTTTTTTTTTACAATATATTAAAATATAAACGCCTCTCGCCGCGCGGCGCCCAACCGATACTGTCAGATTCGTCATTCAAAAAATTCATCAAAGTACAATCCGACATAGTGTAGTGGTTAGCACGGTTCGCTTTCACCGAGCAGACCGGGGTTCAATTCCCCGTATCGGAGTACATCTTTTTTTTTTTGTTGCATCTGGTCCCTTGAAGATGGCTGGTGAAATGGGGGTTTTTTTTTTGCAGTCTTGAAATGAAGATTTGGTTCCCTGTCCCGTGTTAACCTTAATTCGACAGTAGCATACCATACAATGAACCAATTGTTCAAGTCGACTGAATTTCTGGAGGGATATGTTTCTGGAGGGATATGTAACACGTGGGACATACCGAAAATATATATATATATATTAAAAGTTTATCCGTTTTCGACGCCGAAATTCCCGGCAGGAAGTTGTCAAACAAATAAATAAAGGTGAATCCAAACCTCAACCCTGTATGTCTAACACAAGAGAGAGTTTATAATATCCATCGTTTGCCGCCGGTAGCGGATTGTTTGAAAAAAGTCAATGGCCATGTAAAGGATCAAAATCTCTCTCCCGGATCAGGCAACGGTCTGAGACATGGAAAAAATTGCTTCTCGGTGGATTAGGAATGTAACATGTTACATGCAACATCGCGTAAAGTCTTCGGTTTTGCATCTGTTAATCGCAGGTGGATATACTGCGTAACACCGCCACGGGATATGCGGCGTGTGAATCCACCGGTGAATAGACCCTAACAATGTCGTTCCAACATGGCCGTGGTCGTGGCGGTTGAACATTGCTGGTTTGATGACCCTTTTTCATGCTGCGGCTGCCAACGCTTGCATACACTTTTTTGTGATGAGGTAAAAACCGGTGCGGCGTCTGACAAGCCCGTTCACAACATCCACATCTACAACGGGTATACCGCGGCGTTTAGCTTTATTTTGCCGATACATATTCAAAACCGCTTTTACTAAAACTCTCTTTTTATCTCTATCTGTACCACAATTGCCAGAAACCGATCTATGACTTCCATCTCTCTGGATGTACACACCAGTATACCACCGTCTTGTGAAGCTGACACAACAAAGTCCACATCATCAACTACCGAGCCGCCACATCTCGACCGGTGGCTGGAGGACCAGTACAAAGAGACAGTCAAACCGGGCACTGCAGATTACCTTGGTATAGACGCGCCGTCGTTGCAGGCAGAAGAACAGCAGCATGGAAATAACAACCAGGAGACGGACTGGAAGTGGTATAAAATGAAGCTACTAGCTAATGAACAACTGTACAGCCCTTATTGTTGCAAATGTTACGGATTGAGCCAGGAATATATCCAACGGGTTGATTTACTAAAGGAGGATGAACATGGGAATGAGTTGGCTTTACCACCAACGGTTGAATTGTGTTATTGTGAGGAGGATAAGCATGGCCATGGCGGAGGATATACTGGCCAGGGGGCTAACCACAATGCAGAAAAACAACAAGACCAATTGGAACTAGACGTTACAAACCTTCAGATTAACAATCCGACTGTGAAGGAAAAAATAGATTAGATAGAGATTACCAAAAAAAAAGATAACAATAACAACTAGCAATTACAATTCTAGGGGTATCGGTCGTGCTGAAATTTACGCGTGTGAAGAACGAAACCACCCAAAAGGACAACACAAACACTATTTCACCACAACCGCACCCACACGAAAACACAAGATGGATCCATTTGCAGACTCTGGAGAATTGTTCAACATTCAACGGTCATTTTACTCTGGTGGATACAACCAAGTTATTAGCACCGATATCTCTGGATACTCCGATGCTGGGAAATTGTACGCCAAAGTGTTGGTAAGCCGAGCCAAAGTTGGACTAGGCAAAGCTCAGGATGTCATTGCCGAATTGGCAGACGCAACAGAACCGGAACTGCAAATCGTTCGATCATATGCGGAATACGCGTCTGGCACTCAAGCCAAGCCAATGGCATTGAAACAAGCGGAAGAGTTGATTGAAAAGTATGGCAGTGATAACGCCCAGGTGCAGTTTTTGGGCGGCATTATTCTGATTCTAGAAGCGCGACAAGAAGATGCATTGAAATTGCTGTTGAAACACCAAGGTAGTTTGGAATGCATATCATTGATTATCCAGATTTACCTCGGACAAGGACTGGTCACGAAGGCGCAAAAGGAGGTGGAATCGGCAAAGAAGTGGGCTCACGACAATATTGTTTATATTCTTGCCGAATCATGGGTCAAACTACGAACCGGTGGCACTGAAGAATGCACTCAAGCACTTTATATTTATGAAGAATTGGAAGCCAGTCAAAAAACTAGCAAGTCATTGAACGGGCGATCCGTGGCGGTGTACTGTCGACCAGAACAAACCGACAAGTTGGATAAAGAGGAACGGGAAATGCTCAACAATCAACGAGAAAGCGGGTTGAAGGAGGCTCTGGAAAAGGAGCCAGAAAATGCAGACGCATTGGCGAATAGCATTGCCAGTGCTATCATCCAAGGCAAGGATTACAGTGATTACGAGAGCAAGTTGGAACAAGTGCAAAAAGACCATCCATCGTTGGTGGATATACAATCCAAAATGGCATTGATGGATGAGATTTTGGGCACCCCATGGTACCAAAAGTTTGACGAACGAGTAAAGAAGGAATTGGGCAATAAATTGTCCGAGTTGAGCTCCACCAAGGTGTCGATCCAAAAGGTGTTGCAACAGGGCCGAGGGTTCATTCTCAACAAGGTGTTGACCACGACTGCCGGGTATGAAAAGACGCCATTGAGTCTCAAGCTGATTGATTTGTCTGACCAAGGGGTGGAGGCATTTTGCGACCAAGTACGGGCGTACCAAATGTTGGAAGGATCTGGATTTGCGGGCGATTTGATCAGTTGTGGATGGTATCATCAAAACAACACCACCAAGTTGTTTTTGTTGACCGAGTATTTCGATGGCCGGCCAGCAAAGCTGTCTGACAAGTCCGACTTGCAGTTAGCCCAGGCCGCCATAGATGGAATGCATAAGCTTGGGGTGGGACCTGATGAGGTACGGGACGACAACTTTGTCATCACCGAGGATAGTACTGCCAAGGTTTTGGGGGTTACTTGTCGTACAAAGAAGCAGTAATTGTAATGATTAAATAAATAAAAAAACAAACAAAGAAAGACTCTATGAACGATGTTCTCTTTAAACCACTGCGTAGACTATGTATTCAATATGTAGATGCTGGTTGGCATCTCGGCTAAACTTGCCTCGACCTACCAGGTTATACCTGTTCAACCACCCCAATTCAGCTTCTGCTTGTTTATCCAGCTCGAATCGTGGGTTACAAGTGACATAGCCCTCTTTAAAATCCATATCTGAAGCCTTGTTGCCGAGGATATCCGCGGTGACGTTTTCGATACGCATGACACCAGCGTAATTCATCACGAACAGTGCACCGGATTTTGTCTTTCCGTACACCTTACAGTCCAAGTTGGAGTACTTTCCGTCGGCACTGGTGAAGATATTGTCATGGCCAGACACAAACTCAACGTCAAATGGGAATTGGTCCCGGTCAAGAGATTCCCCTGATCCTGTGTTGACATTGACAACGATATTCGAGCCGTTGGCAGTGTTGAATGTTGGAATCGCTTCGTCGAGTTGCAATTGAATCTTGAACGCTGGCTTGAGAGTAGTGCTGTCTGTCATGTTAGTGTAGTGTGTAGAGTGTAGAGTGTAGTGGGACAGAAAAAAGCCGTTGAGTCCGCAATTTATTTGTGGCGTGAGTCTAACCAAACTCTGTTGACATGCCAACCATTCAAATAAGTTCGATTGTCCGCTATAATCCACACAATTCGCCGGGTAGAGCCCAAAACCCTCAAAGTAATCAGATTTTCGCGGAATTAATGCTGCGTTCATCAGATCCTGCCCTCCCGGTTCCATGACGCCAAAAGCTGTTTAATTGAGCAGCCTTTCACACGTGGGGAATGCTTTCCTTCCTGCTGTAGTTCTCGAACATGCCGTCATCTGTGCATCCCAAGCAAGACGACCAAGTAGGGTCCGATGCACTCGGAGTGGAGAAAGTGCCAAAAATGTAAAAGTCGCTTCGCTGAAGATAGTGGATCTTCAGTGGGATCTTTAATGCGGTAGCAACCTAAATACCTACACACATACTCACATATACACAAAAAGCCAGAAATTCGACGGAATACGTTTACCGAAGAAAACACCACTTCAATAACCACTGTGGTTTTCTATTTTTCAAAATACGAGAAATGTGGTTTTCATCAATTAGAATTAGGAAACCCAAACAGTCGTTCTGAAAGTTTGGTTAACATTCCAGAAAACAACATCCATGTCAAATTATTTATCCTGCGGTGCGTGCAATCCCACGCAAAAATGTCGGTATTTTGATGACCTACGCGTTATATAGGGTGCATGCGTCGTGCTGAAAATACCGAACGGCCAGTATAGAAACCAGCCGCCACCATGCACCACCACGCAGCACGTTTTGCACACGAGTGCTGCTGCACCTACATTTTAACCACTTTCATCTAACGTACGGTTAATCACCAAGCAAAAACAAAACAAAACAACAGCTGCATGCAAGCAAGCAAAAGCGGTTTTTGGTGATGCACAGCGTTGAAAACGGACAGGAACTCCCCCCAAAAGCTGCAACAGCGAAAATATCAGCTGAATATCACGATGATGGCTACCCTGCAAGCGTGATCAACTTGGTTGTGCAGTATTTTTGTGGAGACATATCTAGCAACGGACGGGTTTCAAATTTGTCTAAATTTAACCATATTTTGGACTAAACAGGAAGGTCTAGCTTTGACGCATGTAAGGAATTTGGCCTGATTTGTCAAACTACGTAAAGCGACAGTGACAGTGACAGCGAGTTAGCCGTGCGATTGCGGTATCGTATACGCGGCTCTAAATATCTATTATATCGAATGTCACGTAATTGTGGAAAACCACCGTATCAAACGATTTTTCGGGAATGCCGGTTTAGTGTGCTAATCGATCGGATAACAGATCTCCAGGACAATGACAAAAGCCCTCGTGTGAGAGAGAAAAACCAACAACAACAAGAACAACAACAGATATATCTTAATTTTGCATCGTTCATGGATTATTTTTGAATCCCCGGATCCGAGACCTGCATCAAAAGTTAACAGTAAATTGGGAAACAAGTGTCTCAAACAAAGATTATATTGGATAGATAGTAAATCGGGAAACCCGTCATATAGAGGGTTTTTATCTATCTAGGAGGCCCAAAATCTTTTTTGTTGTTGTTAAAACGTCCAAGAGGAGAGACAAGGAAGCCGCAGGGCCCACCCCTTTGTGAGGATTTAGGTCCACAGGACCGCTATTAGCTCAACCTTGTTCTTCTGATAAACCGGGAAGCCGACTATCTTGATATCTTTAGAAAGCCTGCTGGTTTTTAATACGACGAAGCTGATCCTGACTTGGGCAATGATCAGTGTGCTATAGCAACCTAATGCACGCTTGATAGTCATTAATGTTGAATGAAAGGGGGAGCCAGTCGATCGATGCAGAGGACGGAACGGACGCTTTGGAGCCATCCATGGATATGCACATTTTTTTTCTTCCTCTGTTTTGATTGGTGCAGTAAAAAAGTAAGCCCTTACAAAGCCGAAGATTCTTGTTTTATACGTTTGTTGCATACACATGTTGACGCAAGTACAGCCTTTCTGCGCCAAGACGGAGCAGCTATCGATTTTTCGTGGACATCTTTCTCGTATTGATGATGGCTTGGGGGGAGGAAATACTGGTCCGTCCCCACTGGACGATCTGAGAGAGCGAGGAGGTGGTTTCGCACCGTATGCATGCCCCATGTCCAGAATCGTACCTTTGCAGTGGATCTGGACGCATAGATACGCATGGAAACTAAACCCGTAAGGATTACGGTTGGACTTGTTCTTTTTCTCGGAATCGTAAAACAGAATACTGTAGGTAGGCTGGCAGTATTCCGATCTTTGGCTTTCCTTTCGTACTAGTCATATGCTATTTGTATAATAATATGGACTTTCATGCAGAACGGAAAGGGCGTTGGTTGGGTAATTTCTCCACTTTTTCTGGGTTCGGTCTACTAAAGTTTTATCAGCCTCAGCAATACTTAATATCTTCCATTTACAGAAAGATTGCCCGATCTGTGAGAAGTTGTACCATGGGGTTGGCTCATGGTTCATCCTATCGCTTACACAGGAAAGAATCGACATTAAAAAGGAGGGGGAAAATCAAATGGTGATATTATGAAGATTAGAAAATAAGCTAGAAAGTCGATAACAAGACTGTGCGGAATTATGATCCCTATTCCAGTTGAGAGAATGAAATCATCACGCAGCAGAGTCGGGATAATATTATCCTATATCCAGCCATTGAGTTGGCATGACGATACGGTCACGGTCAAATTGAGAAGCAAAGCCGCCCTTGGCGGTGGCATCGCCGCTTCCTCTAGAATTTGGAGATTAATACGTAATGTGCAAACTGTAATGGAGAATAAGGCACGTTTCCAGTTAAACTAGTTTTGGATTTTTTTTTATATCCAATATATGCCATCATTTCACATATATTCAAGCGGCAACCCAGCTAGGGGGTGTTATTTCCGTACGAGGCACGAGACTGAACCCCGGGGTCTCAGGCGTGGTTACTCGAATAGTCACAATTCTGTCCATAAATGGTAACACCCTTTTGAATCATTAATACATGCCATATATTTGTTTCAAACGTTGTCCAATTCAGTGTTTTTGAGAGAGGGAGAGAAAAGGTGCTTTGCATAGTTAACTTGCAAGATCAGATTTCATGTTCATGTTCTGCAAGATCAAGCCGATGGCTATAGCTTGACGCGCGTTTCTAAATATTTTTTGCCGACATTATGCACTTTAGAGGCTGGGCTGGTTCCGCATTGGAGTCGCCGCATATACTCACGGAATGCATATACTCATACGGAATGAACAAAATGGGTTAAATTGATGAGAGTTCGAAGCTCGAGCGAAGCTACAGAAGATATTCATGGAAACCTGCAGAACCGTTCAAATTAGTATCGTCGTTTCGTTGTGGCTTTGCAAGTTTCCTAACGCGGAATAGATCGACAAATTGATTGGATCTCGTATATTTCTACGGGTTTGGATATCCAGCGCAAGTATTATAATAATAATAATAATACACAGTATCTAGAACATTTGCAACAAGGTTCGAAATTCGATCTTGCGGAGGTCATGTCGTGGATCGGAGGTCGTTAATCGGAGGTCGTTAAATCTTCGATGAATTAATCATTAATTCAATACGACTTGATGGTCTTATCTACTAGAAATTGGTCAGGGCGGGGGGTCATGTATACATGCTTCCATACTGTGCGCTAATGCTTCTATGGCTGTTAGGTTAGACTCGCAGGAGCGCAGGAAGGGCGTGAAAAGAGTCTTTGATTTCTGCAGGCCTTGATCAGGAGCGGAGCTGGAGCTCGAAAATATCCACCGACTAGGTAGACAGGACCCTTCTTTCTTCTAGAGCGCTGCATGGTATAGCGCCTTTTCAATTTCCAGGCGCATGGAGCCATTCTAGGCTAGCCGCTACGTCGGGATTTTTGTCGACCTTCCATTACACACGCACATACTGCACCTCGGTAGTGGGAGGTGATTGATCATTACTTTTTTTATATTTTAGCTTTAGCTTCCCGTTGAACAAAGGCAAAATTTCAAAAGCACATACCCGCAGTTGTTTATATCCACATGTTGGCGGGCGTGGAAAACCCACGTATTACAATGGCAAGAACCAAAACTGCGGCACATACCCGTCCCGCTCCTGCTGCCAGCTGGATTTGGAATAGTGCATGAAATTTGTGAAAAAAACAACAAAAAGCCACTTGTTATATGCATCCGTCCAGAAACAAACTGGTTTGAAAGGTGTTGGATCAACTTTCGGCTCGAAACTCGAAGCGTTTATACGGTAAACCGTATCGAACAAAACGTCAATCAGTTTGATAGTTTGATAGTAGCAAGGAAACATGCCGAGAAAATAGAACTTTTTTGCTCGCCCCAGGCCTAGACAATTTCAGCTAAGACACTGTATGGAATCGAATTATATGCGCTCATATGTCATAGGGTTCCAACCCGCCTGAGTCCACGATTGATTAATTGGCGACAGGCAATAGACAGGCGACATCCAATGTGGGATAGTACAACAGGCTCTCTACCCTGGATCATCGGGCACTCCTGCAGCTGAGCCAATGATATTCACAGTAAGACCCTTTCCAACCCATGCAACAAGTCTGAAAGTGGGGTGAGCTTACTAACTCGCCGTCTCAGGCGCGAGCGTTTCGCTGTTTCCGTCGATTTCGATTTCGATTGACTTCGATTGATTGATTGATTGATTGATTGATGATTGATCCGCGGCTCAGAGATGGGCCGCGCGCTAGTGCTAGTGCAACGGCGAGGCTCAAACTAGCGTCGCCTTACCGATTGATCGGGGATCGCTGGTTGGGTTGGCACGATCTATGCTGGGTTTCATTGCTATTGAATATTGATATCGGATATCGGATGTCGGGTATCGCAAGGGCGGTCTAGAGAGTTTACACTGTCTATTATAACTGACGATTGTGTACTTGGCTACTTAATCTCAATGGCTTCAATTCACCATAGACCGTTGGTTTTCACGATCCAAATCGAATTCTGTTTGCAGGTGATTAGCAGGAAAAGCCCAGATTTGCACGAACATATCCCGGAAATCCAATAATCGCTTGGTTTGCTGTGTAAAGTGAGACCTCCTAAACCCCGAATTTGGGGTCCTTAACCGTTCCCGACCGAGATTACGGGAATTGGTTCAAGAAATTTTAGGCAGCCACCTTTTTTTTTTTTGGTTGTTTTTCTTTGCAAATTCCTATTTTAAGGTTTTAGACCAATGTCTGGGATATTCGGTTCATCCCGTTGGAAAGACATTTCAAACCAAAATATTTCCAGTGTTTGTTCTATGAACAGTCTAACTAGCTTACAGTTTATGGTTTTTGCCGTCCAATGCAGCAGTTCCTTCTTTGATCAGATGAAAATCCCATCCAAATCCAATTTATTCTGTTACCCATGATCAAACAAAGATCGAGAAACAAAAAGTCGCCTAATAATATTTCCCCTCTCCTCTCTATAACAGCTTTTTTTCCGTAGTGTAATAAAATCCAAGACTGATCCAGGAGCTTGCTCGCATGGTTTGAAAGACGCCTGTTGCAATAGATGAAAAAAACACTACCATGGACTACCGTAAAAGCCGAAAAAGTGTGTCTTGCCCAACTGAGAGCCGTTTATAAAGCCACCTTTTCAGTCTGTCTATTACTTCCGGAAAATATGCCCGTCCGTGCCCTAGCTGCACAATTGCCTGCCTGCTGCCTGTTGCCTGCTGCCTGCGATACATCATCTGTTGGCAACAGCAACCTATAGCGTCTTATTTGCCCCTTCACTAGATTTCGACCAGGATCATGGAACTCTTCCACACATTGGAAGCTGCCATCGATCAAAAGTAAATAACCCCACAAATCCCATTATCACTTTTACCATCGCCGCTGCAGCTCTCTCTCCATTACCACCACCCGTTTACCGTATTCCATCGCTCTAGAACCAGTTTATCAACACCGATCCAGAAATCGACTGCACTAGTATCGTATTGTATTTCTAATTCTATTCCTCAAAACACTGGAGTCTAAAACACCCAAACCCTCAAAAAGGCGAACACGGCGCCCCTGTTTATGCCGCTTGTCTGCAGCTTTTGCACTGCTTTGGACATTTTTGGGGCTTTTTTTTTCCGGATTTCTTGGATTTCTGGATTCTTTTTTTCTTTTCTAGTGAGGCTGGAGATCTTCCTCATAAACCCACATATAGGTCCAAAAGCAATAATCCTTGACTGGCTGAAATACACTTGAGCTGCTTTTTTTACTTTTACCATACTTTGTTTTTCTTCAAGGCAAGTTCGGACTATCTTTCCATGTCGTTACTTTTCCAAAATTGTTTCTTTTTCAAATGATAAAATACGCTTCGACCTCATCAAAAAAACCAAACCCACGTCGTTCACTTCCCCTTCCAACTGAGTCAATTCACTTAAACCTCGCCATTTTTTTTCGTGTGAACCGGTTTGCAAAAAACAAATAAAAACACGTAAGACGTGTTTTTCGAAACCCAGAAAGAACAAAAAAAGCAACCCATACAAGCTATTTTTTCTTGTTTTTTGGTTTTTTTTGTTTTTTTTTGTTTCCCAAGCTGCCGTCGTCATCTGCCCTGGTTCAAAAGAAAATCTCCCGATGATTAGTACTGTAAGACCGAAGACTTATCATATATATATATATATCCCATGTAAATCTCCTCGTTTGGTTTTATTTTTTTCTCTATAAAGTTATTCACTTTGAATTATTCCTCCTCGTCTCCTCTCTCTCTCTCACACCAGCTTGGAGATGCAATATTAGAAAGTCCTCGGTTGAAGACATTTTTTTTCCAAATCACTGCATATTCTTCTATTCCACTCGCTTTTCATTCCATCCTGCATTACCTGTCAAAACTATCAAAAGACAATCTACACCCCGTTCATTACCTCAATTGAATCGAGCAGGCTCTCAAATCAATCAAACAAGCAATTAAAACAGACCATGGCTCAAACACAATTCAAGTATGATATTTTTTCATAAAAAAGCCCCATAAAAAAGCCCATACTAACCGTTCTCTCCAGCATCAACATGACTGGACTAGCTCATTCTCCTACACAACCATCTCCACAACCAAAGAGAAAGAGAGGTCGTCCTCCAAAGAAACCACCAATTGACACTCAAACCATGACTACTACTCCATACGTTTCCGTTGGGTCTTCAATGCCTGCTCAACTGTCTCAATCTGCATATTCTTTTCAGTTTAGCAGTTCTGCGGTTACTCCTCCATCTGCTTCCAAACACCACCACCATCATCTTCAATACTCTCTTAAACATACTCCTCCATCTCCACCAATAGCAATCAACAATAACATTTCTTCATCTCCACCTGTGCATATTGAAACAACTCCTCAACATGTGTTGAGTCATCATCACCAGCAGCAACAGTTTGATAATGGGTTGGGGATCAACTTTGCACCTGAAGAGGAAGAGTCCACCTCCTTTTTGCCTCATCATCATCCAAATCCTCACTCTCACTCTCATCCTCACCCTCACCCTCAATCAAACCCCCACCCTACTCAACAACCACTATCAACCCCTCCCGATTCAACGTCTCACCATGTCGATCCAAGTCTGATCTTTTCTTCTGTGCCCATGAACGGCATCCAATCTAGTCCGCTCCGATCTTCAAACTGCATTGTATCACCAGCAACCCCGAAAACTTTTGGTTCAATCATTTCTTCTTCTCCTTTATACCCTGGATACTACTCAACCCCTGGGAATCAAGATATGGTAATTACTGATGAAAATCAACCACCACCAATATCTGCTGCTCAACCACCAGTAAATCTTGCACACGCGCCAATTCCATCTCCTGCGCCAACTCCACAAAAATTCCATGATACTTCATTAAACTCTCCTTTTGAATCATCAATCTCCAACTCCAATGCTTCTGCTCGAAAGGCTATTTATGAACGGCGAAATATGCCGCTTTCTCGTTCCCATTCAATGCGTCGATTATCAACTGCCCCGTCTCTTTATTCATATCGAGACTCTTCCGGCCCATTGACCGCACCAGCTCGGTCTACTCCAATGTATCGATCCCATTCATTAAAACGAAGAGTCAGCTTAAACGTGACTGAAGGCCGTGCTGCAGTTGTTGAAGATGAAGGTCCAGAAATCGAACCAGAAGAGTTGAGCCGCAGCTACAAGCATTTCAAAGAACATGCAGAGGAGGTGGATCAGGAAGAAGTACAAGAAACAGCCGCCGCAATGACTCGGACTCAAACCGAGCCAGTGGCAAATAACCACAGATACACTACACACCGACGACACACGATTTATGACAAATCTATTGATTATATTAATGATAATGCGCGACGAATGTCTTTGGAATCGCTATTCCCAGAACTTTCTCCGGCAACCACTCAACAATCAACAATGCCATCAACTATCACCAGTCCTCCACAATCCGAGTCTGAATCGTTGAAAGATTTCAATATCTTGACAATTGAAGATTCTGATGAAGAAGCTGAGCCAAAGAAAACTGCTCAAGAATCCAAAGATGATGCTCGAGATGCATTGAAACGAGCATTGGAACGAAACTCTTCAACAAAATCATTGGATCAACAGTTGTATAGCACCACGCATCATCCTTCCAATTTTAACACAATGCAATATCCAGAGTTTGCTCTTCCGGTTATTTATTAGTCTTTCCTTAATTATTATTATTATTATTGTTGTTTTTTTATAGTTAAAAAGAAACCTCCAAAGACAAGAAAAAAACTTTAGACGGACAGTAGTTTGCTCATTCTTAATTTTATCTCAAAAAAAAAAAAAAAAAAAAAAAAAAAAAAAATTGGCGCGCATCCACCACCTTCCCCAAATATTTACCAAAAAACCCCATCAGTCTTGACAAGTTTGTCTTATTGATTTCTTCCTCTCTCAATCAAAACAACCACAACCCGCATTAAAGGCGAATCAAGGACTTTCGTTAATTATAGACACCATGAACGACACTCGGTCTTCGTTCTCAACCAATCTTCCTCCCGGAACCAACTCATCAGCATCTTCAACACACACAAACAGTACATCAGCCACATCTCCTGGTCAAAGCTCTGGTAGTAATAACGGCGCGGTATCTCCAACAGATAAACCAGCAGTTCCTGCTCAATTATCATACCGAAGACATTCAAGGAAACGAAGTTCTCAAGTGTTGATCCCGCCGGTGCAACCCAGGAGAAGAAGCTCAGGGGAACATGGTACTGATGGTGAAGAAGGCAGCCCTTCCACATCTGGAGAACATTTTGATGACAATGAGCTAGATCTAGACAGTGAAGGATATTTTGAAAAAGGTGTATTTGTGGATTCGGCAATGAGACGCAGATCGGTGGTTACTGGAGGCACGTTTGCATCTGGTGCGACTTTTTTGATTGGAGCGCAGTTTTTTGCCAAATTGGTGACGTTTTCGTTAAATCAGTTGTTGTTGAGATTTGTCGATCCAGCGTTATTTGGTGCAAATGCTCAGCTGGAATTGCTGATTAATACTATTTTGTTCTTTTCAAGAGAAGCAGTGAGGTTGAGTACTCAGCGGCAAAGTCTGACAGGCAAGGCGGCAGATCCATATCGGTTTGAAGGAGGAGTGGTTGAAGGGACAGTTTCGGGGACTATTCAACAGGTTATTAACATTGGCTATGTTCCATTGCTGGTTGGGGTTCCATGGGCGTTTGTTTTGTGTTCATTGTATTATTATTGGGTTCCAAGAACTGAGCCGTATGGAGAAATGGCTGTATTGTTATTCGGAGCGTCGAGTATTATTGAATTGATGTCGGAGCCATGTTTTGTACTAGCTCAACTGCAGTTTGAGTTCAAAAAGCGAGCGTCGTTTGAATCGATTGCGATTACTGCTCGATGTGTGTTGACGTTTTTGTTTGTGGTGATTGCTAGAAAGAGTGACGCTAGTATTCTTGCGTTTGCTATCGGGCAGCTGGCGTATTCGGCTGTTTTGACTGGGCTTTATGTTGCCAATGGGGTGGTATCAAGCCGTCATAAACAGTATAAGCTCATGTCGGTGCAGGGTGTGTGGCGCGAAGAGACGAGTGCGGCGCCGGCTGAAAAGCCCCGCAAGGTGTATGTCAACCAGGAGACGAAGAATTTGGCAGTTTCAATGTGGATGCAGACGATTTTCAAGCATTTGTTGTCTGAGGGTGATAAGCTGTTGGTGGGGGCATTGCTACGGATTGAGGACCAAGGCGTATATGCAGTGGTGTTGAATTATGGATCGTTGATTGCTAGATTGTTGTTTCAACCGATTGAAGAGACGTTGAGAAATGTGTTTTCAAAGCTACTAGGCACGTCGACGATGAATTCAAAGGATGCCAATACCTCGGTGACGGTATTGTCGACGGTGCTGCGGCTGTACATGTATCTGAGCATGTTTGCGTTGATGTTTGGTCCACTGTGTGCGCCATATCTTTTCCAATTCATGGTATCCAGTACATGGATATCCACAGACGCTCCACAGGTGTTGTCAGTGTACACTTGTTTCATCCCGTTTCTAGCTCTTAACGGGGCGTTGGAGTCGTTTGTGCAGAGTGTGGCCAGTCCTGCGGATATCAAGCGGCAGGGGAGTATCATGGTTGTGTTTTCGCTGTCATTTGCCGTTGCAGCGTACTTGTTTATGAGCCCACATGCCATGCACATGGGCGCACAGGGGTTGGTATACGCCAACATGATCAACATGATCCTGCGGATATCATGGTGTGTGCAGTACATTGAGCAGTACTACCAATCGCCCAAAGTCGCCGCCGTCATGGTGATTGACCGGTGGGAGTGGCTGGTCAAGAGTGTACCCGGGCGAGCCGTGTGGGGTGCGGCGGCTGTTGGTGAGGCGGTGGCCGTGGCGTATATTGGCCCGGTGACACGGATGAACCAGCTGTTGCAGAACGTGGCGCTGGCGGGTGTGATAGCCGGGGTCGTGGCGTATAGCGAGCCGGAGATGATCAAACAGGCCGTGGCGGTTGTGATGGCGCGGGTCGTCAAGCAGAGACGGCCGTCTGGCAGTGGGTTGAAACCGTCGGCTGTGGTGGCGGAACCGACCACGGAGACGATAGCTGAGGATGAAGAGGAGAAAAAGACAAAGTAAGCGAGAGAAAGAGAAAGTTTTAGCATTAGAATAAATATTTATTTAACGAAAAAAATAAAAGCTTTTTATTGGCTGATTGGAGCCCGGCAGATTGGACAGGATGACGACTGCCGGATCCATTCAAACATGCATTCATAGTGCAAGACATGGCCGCATTTTACCCGAGTGAGTTGCTGTGTATCGCAATCCATTGTATCTCTGCAAATAATACAGTCGTCTTTGGGTTCCGCTGAGGCTGGTGGTAGGGCAGTATTCGTGAAGCGGTGCGGCTGCAGCAATGAGTTCAAATGCCTGTGACGGATCAAGTTCCGCACTTTGGTGATCGATATGCGTAGAGTGAGATACGATTCTCGGAAAATATGCAACGGGAGACAAAAATGTACCAGCAATAGCCCGGAAAACGCCATGTACATTGACAATTTGATCAGATCAGAAACCAACTTGATGCCGAATAGATATCGGTGTTTGGCCGGCCATGACGACAACGAATCGTCCACCGCGTTGACCAGAAACTGTGCCGTCGTCGCAATCAGACTGTTATACAATATCGCTGTTTCAAATGCAAGAATAATCGTCAACATGGATCTCTCTCCGCTATAAATAATCTCGTGGAAATAATACCTCAACCACTGGATATCTGTAAAATGCAACAGCGCAAACGCCACCAACAACCTCAACCTCCAATACTTTACATCTGAATAAGAATGTTCCACCCGTGTCGCACTCAACCAATGGAACCATTTCGCTGCCAAAAACATGGCCAAAAACGCAAGCCATCGCAACGTCACCGCCTCCTGAACCACCACAAATGCTATAGTAAACTCGACTATCGTGTACCCGATCCTCGACGATAAATATGTCCATTCTTCCAGCTTCAACGGCCCGAAGAACATGTTTTGGACGAGCCTGGAAAATCCCATCAGCACTATCAATGCACTGTTGCATAACATCAGTGTCCAAGGTTGCGTTTGAGGTACCTTTTGCATCGCCAGAGTCAGCCCAGAGTGATCTCCGAGTATGCGTTGAAGGATGGCCGCTCCAAAGAGCATGCTTATCTACTTTGTTAGTGATGGCGGTTTCTCTCCAATAACATACTGTTCCATATACCACTCGTTGCATTGGATTAAAGTGGAGTGATTTGGATAGAGTGAGTTTCGGCGCGGCGGCTGAGTCCTCTTGAAGAAAGGATTATTTTTTCGCGGAATAATTGGCTGTGCAGGAGATTGTGGAGGGAGAAGGGCCGCGCGCGAGCTGAGACCGTTTTGAAAATTCAAAAAAAAAAAATTCGAAAACTTTTTTTTTTATTAAACAAGAATCATCACCATGGGTAAAAGCGGTTACAGAGGTGGTTACAAAGGCAAAAAAGCAGGTGGTCGGCAACGATCTGGCACTCCTGCCAACTGGACTTTGATCGAAAAGGAAAACCCAGCTTGGGAACAGTATTACAAAGATCAAGAGCTGGTTCCGGAGCAAGACTTTGACGAGTTCAAAAAGGCTTGTCAACGGCCATTACCATTGACATTTCGAATCACTGGAGGGAAACGACATGCTATTGATGTCAGAGAGTCGATGGAAAAGGACTATATTCCGGATTTGCAGAATATCGAATGGGATGGTGACAAGGTCGAGGCTCCAGAACCTATTGCGTTTTATCCAGATAATCTAGCCTGGACGGTCAAAGTTGGCAAGCAAGTTATTCGAAAGAACCAGCCGTTTGCACGGTTCCAACGGTTCTTGGTGGTTGAAACTGCAGTGGGGAACATTTCTCGTCAAGAAGCAGTTTCCATGATTCCCCCATTGTTGCTGGATGTTAAGCCTCATCATACTGTGTTTGACATGTGTGCTGCTCCGGGGTCTAAAACCGGCCAGCTGATTGAAGCATTGCATCAAGAACCAACTCCATCAGGGTTTGTTGTGGCGAATGATTCCGATTATAAGCGGTCTCACATGTTGATTCACCAGATCAAGCGGCTCAACACGCCGAATTTGATTGTCACTAACCACGATGCGGCGTTGTTCCCGCGGATTCAAGTGAATGAATTTGGGAAGCCAGAGTATTTGAAGTTTGACCGGGTCTTGTGTGATGTGCCATGTTCCGGTGACGCGACAATGAGAAAGAATATCAACGTTTGGAAGGATTGGAATGTCGGCAATGGGCTTGGGTTGCATCCAACTCAGGTAAACATTTTGGCCCGAGGGTTGCAATTGTTGAAACCGGGTGGACGGTTGGTTTATAGTACTTGTTCGTTGAACCCGATTGAGAATGAGGCTGTTATCGCTGAAGGGTTGAGAAACTACAGTGGGGTGGTATCGTTGGTGGATGTGTCGGACCAATTGCCAGGGTTGAAGCGGTTCCCAGGTGTGTCGAAATGGAAGGTCCAAGGCAAGGATAAGCAGTGGAAGGAGCGTGGGGATGAAACTGTGGTGAAATCTGCCTTCCCACCAACTGAAGAAGAGGCGGAAATGTTCCACATGGACCGAGCTGTGAGAGTCTACCCACATCAACAAGACACTGGTGGGTTTTTCATTGCCGTGTTTGAAAAGTTGGTTCCAGAAGAGGATAAAGCAGGTGATAGTAAACGGTCTGCTGTTTCTCCAACTGCCAGCCGACCTCCAACCAAGCGGTACAAGTCTGCAGAGTTTGCCAAGTCTCCAAGGGCTGAGGATGTGGCTGAAGCGGCTGATGGTGCATTGAGCAATAATACTGTGAATTCCGAACACGAGATTGAAGCAGAAGAAGAAGAAGAAGAAGAGGAAGTAGAACCTGCTCCAAAGAAGGAAAAGCTTCCACGAGACGCGAACGAAGAACCGTTCAAGTTCTTGAACCCACGTCACGACACGTTGACGCAGATCTGGAAGTTTTACAACATTGACGGGAGTTTCCCCAAGGACGTGCTCATGGTGCGGAACAGCACTGGGGAGCCTGTGCGAACTATTTACTACATAGCGCCGCAATTGAAGGAGATTCTGGAGGTGAATGAGCAGCGGCTGAAGTTTGTGCACGCCGGGATCAAGATGTTTGCACAGCAGAAGAACGAAGGCGCATGTAAATGGCGGGTACAGTCTGAAGGGTTAGAGTTGGTTTTCCCGCACGTGGGCAAATCCCGTGTCGTCGAAGCGTCCAGTCTGGCCACGTTGAAGTCGCTGTGTGAGTACACTTTCCCAAAGTTCTCCGAGCTAAGAGAGACGGATGAGAAGCTTTGTGAACAGATTGACGCGATTTCCGAAGGGTGTGCGTTCATGAAGGTGCCGTATGAACAGGGCGAAGACTTGGTCTTCCCGCTGTGGAGAGGCCGTGGGTCTGTTAATATCATGTTGCCAAAGGAGTATACCCAGGAATTGCTGCATCGGTTGTTCAAGGTGGAGAACTTGAAGACGCAGTTCAAGACTGCCAAGCCGGATGGCAATGCAGAGGAGGGGACTGCGGAGGCGACTCCAGTTGCAGAGGCGACGCCAGTTGATGCTCCAGCTCCGGCTGCCGACCCTGTAGAATAAACGAATTTTTCTAGTTAATAAAAAAGATGGAAACTATTTTATAAGCCGCACGATTTCCAAATTTTCCCTCCCTCCCAACCATTCATTGCATATATGACGGATCGCGAAGAAGACAAGCAGCAGGTCAGCGTGCGGTCCGTCCCTGATTCGCAGCCACTGAATCGCAATCCGCACTACGTTGAGTCTGATGACGATGTTTCTGGGTCTGCCTCAAGCTCAGACTCGGACTCGGACTCGCCAGACGGTAGAACCTCCACCATCGACGACATCAGACATCCCACCGTCTACGACGCAGTAGGGCGGCGGCTGCACTGGCACGGAAAACACGGCCATCCGGGCTTCGAAGTGGATCCTGGGCAGTGGAAACAGTCGGTGACGGCGGACGATTACATGATCTCGATGTATCTACAGCATTTGCGGAGCCACGGTGTGGCTGACCCAGCCGCCGAGCAGAGCCACGATCACGATCACGAGCACGAGGATGAGGACGAAGGCGATGGCGTGCCGCCCGTGGTGGTCAGCGAACACGACATGGTGCACAACCTGCCTGATTCCGGGCTACTAGAGTCGCTGCACTACTACGCAGCCGAACACTACAGGCGACAAGGCAAGGCGGATGCGTTCCGACGCGGCGACGAAACCGCCCTTCTGGCCCTGGGCATCCTGGTGGAGGAATACCTCAGAGATAGTATCGGCGCAGCTGGACACCTGGGATACGCAAAGACTGGCGATGGCGACGAGTTTAGCGATGACTACGACGATGAGCCTAGCGAAGACGACGATGATAATGAATTCGACGATTAGGTGGTACGACAAAAAAAAACCGGATCAAAAAATTCCTGTGTAATAAACGTTATTTAACAAAAAAAAAAAAAAAAAAAAAAAAAAAAAAAAAAAAAAAAGAAACATACAATAATATACTAAAATTAAGAGAGAGTGATTGAGTGAGTGAGTAAGTAAGTGGGTCCTTTTTTTTTTGGTTTTGACATCTAATTCTTTCCATTGTGGAATGCAGGTGGCGGATAGCTTGGAGGTGGATAGTTTCCCATCTCGATATTATCATTCTGACCTGGAGGAGGGCCTGGAGGAGGACCATATTCACCTTGATTCGGGTTCTGGTTCTGATTACTATCATACCCTGTACTTCCTACAGGCGGCGCCACTCCACCACTTGGTGATTGCTGCTGTCCCACAACAAAGTTGCCATTCGCATCATAATACCCTGCATCATTCGCGCCCATGTTCGGATTGTACGCTGGAGCAGCTCCATCTCCTCTATACTGCTGCTGCGATTGGTAATAACTAGGCGGTACCATCCAACCTGTGCCATACATTGGCTGGTGGCCCTGTCGTACTCTGGTTCGAGATCGTTTGCATGTACACATCATCACACAGATAAACACAACGACCAAAGCGCCCAGTAACACCCACCTGCCCCAACCGTGCCACCCGTTGTTACCGTAGCCTGAGTCGTACCATATTCGTCGCTCTAACGCCGCGTCGACCGTTTCGAGTGATACCATTTGTCTAGAACTGTATATAGTATTTAAGAGAAAGAAAGAAAATCCGCAAAAAATCCCCAAGAAAATCCCCCGTTTCGTTGTTCTTGTGTTGGGAAGTGGAGATTAGCGGGTGCGCGTGCCCTTAAATAGAAAAAAAACCTTAAGCGCCAAGCGGCTGGCCACCTCGTGCGTGGTGTCGTGCATGCGCCTCGAAATGTCACATATGATATGCCTCGTTCATAATTCTGCAGGTAATCTCGGCAAAAAATATCTCATTCAAAATATCCCGAGATTTGTAATTGGCAAATGAACGTCTATTATCCTATTAAAATCAAATGAAAAACGAAAAAAAAATATATATATAATCTAAAAAAATATTAACCAGCCCCTACTCTAGGCCTCTGGTGTTGGTGTTGGTGCTGGCTCGCTGCAGTAACCCTCTGGCTGTGGTCAAATCGCCTATATCCATCGACATGCGCATCCTCTCGCCACTCATCCGCTCGATCGACTGTCTGAGACTGGACCGGTTTGTAGTCAACGGCACAACAGCGTCCATCTGTGGATCTGTCTGCTGTTCGTAATCTCGGCTATTCCTCTCTCCACCAACCGTCTCTCGCTCGTCCGCCGCACCGTCAACCATGGTCTTTTCATCCAGCTCGTCAGAGTCCACGTCCCGGAGATAATCATACAGATGCATATTCACCTGCTCTCGAATCACATCCACGTCTCGAGGCATGTACATCTTTTGATATGCCTTGAATGCAAACCGTGGCAACAAACACGTCACAACCGCTAGCAATATACACGCCCAGAACGGCAACGATCCGTACACTTGAGACGCAGTCTTGTAAAAAGTTCGAGCCGCAACAAACTGCGTATAAATCCCCGTCCAGAAAAACACCAGCAAAATGGAAATCGCTACAATCAGCAAAAACAGCCAATCCCACATGTACTCGTTGATCATCACATACAAATCACAAGCCACAATGGCCGAAGTCGCTGTAAACACACCATACGCTTCTCTATAATTGTTTTGCAACCCATCCGTGGTCACAAACCCACCATTGTAAAACAGACAGTACGAGAAAAAGTAGCACACTGCCGATTGATAAGTCCCGTCAACCATATAAATCCTAAAAAAAAAATTGTTAGCTCAAATTCACCGAATTCACCGAATTCACCAATTCACCAAATTCACATACCAAAACTTCAACTCAGTCCACTCCTTACGAAGAATCCCCCGTCGATACAACTCTGGTGTCACCAACGACACCTTGTCACTCACATCTTGGTCCAAAAATCCCATAAAAATAACCGGCAACGACGTAAACGCAAGATTAAACAACGTGATATACGTATAATCAAACAAATACGACCCATCAAACGAATTATGGCAATCAAACCAAAACAACGTCAGCGTGAAAACCACATTTTTATAAAACAAATTGGCAGTCATCTCCGCAACTCGCCGATACGCCCATCGGCCATGCACCAACAACAACCTTGTCAAGAACCGAAACTGCCCAAATGCATAATCCGAAGACATGACTGCTTGTCGCCCTTCCAACCCGGCAATACCAACACCAACATCAGCTTCGGTAATCATGGCAACGTCATTCGCACCATCACCAATACTCAACGTCATAACATCCAATGTATTCTTCACCAAACGAACAACTGCTGCCTTTTGAGAAGGAGACACTCGACAACACAAGACACTTTTGCATTGCTTACACAGTAACAAAAATTTCTTCTTCAAGTCGTCATCAAGAATCAAAGCCAATGCATCACCATCCACAACAACCCCAAACTTTGCATTTGGTGGAGAATGGTCCTTCTTGGCCGCTTTAATCTCTTCATCCGACCCAGTCATATTGAAATAATCCGCCAAATACTTGGTCAAAAGCTTGTCAGCTTCTTCCTTGGTATTATCCTGCAATTGCAACACCAACAATTCCATATTATTGGACAACAAATTACAAGAATACCCAATATTAATCGCAGTTTCAACCTTGTCACCAGTCAATACCCAAATCTTAATTCCAGCTTGACCAAGAACCGCAATGGAATCTGGAACACCTTCTTGCAATCGATCTTCAATAGCAGTACCACCAAGCAAGAACAAATCCTGTTCAATCTCACTGGCGACTTCCTCCATCAATCCTTCTCGATTTTGCAACGCAGAAGACGCTTCATCATGACGTTTCGCCCAGTCCTCATAATACTCCGGAGACAATTCCTTTTCAGCTAAACACAACGTTCTCAACCCTTCATTAGCAAACGTTTCCAAATTCTCGGCAGTAGTCGCCTTCATCTCTTGTTGACCAGCTGCCAATCGTTCATAAATCACACTATCAGCACCTTTACAAATCAACAGTAGCTTCCCAGTATCCGGCATTTGAACAATCACACTCATTCTCTTCCGAGAAGAATTGAATTCCAACGTGCACAACACTTTATATTCCGTGTCGGTACCTTGAACATTAACCATCAAGCCGCTACGAGTTCGATCCATCAAAGTATATCCAAAATCTCTTGCAGTCGAAACCAATGCTTCTTCATCTGGAGATTGCGCTTTGAACAACAACTTGTCATGACTGTCTCTTTCTGGCAAAACAGAATGACACAACCCTAGCGCAAGCATAAAATGATCAGTAGCGCCGCGTTGAGCCTCACCACTGGCACCAGCCAAATCGCCCACCAACTCTGAAGATACTAATTGAACATCATCCGCACACAATTCCGGGTTTGGATAAAGATCATTTAGCCTCTGCATCATCAATAATCGATCTTGACTAATCTCTTCAGTCGCTTCTCGTGCCAATGCCTCGCCATCTTGACCTTGTCGTTTCATCATACCCATCATGGCCTCGGTAAAAGCTTTACCATAAGACACACCATTGATTGTACATTTTCGAAACTCCATTACATTCTGCGTCAATGTACCAGTCTTGTCTGAGAAAATATATTCCACTTGACCCAAATCATCTGAAATCGACCACGATTTGGGAGTACATCGGTAATCCACAGGTGCATAATACATGTAAACATCATTCCAGATAAAAAACGCTTGAATAGTCTTGATAATTTCAATAGAAATGTACAATGAAATTGGAATCAAATTCTGCAACAAAATCACCGCTGCCCAAAAAGTGATCAACCCGGCAACTGGAGCTGAATCACCAATCATACCAAATTCAAAAAAGTGCGCAGAAGACCGCTCTTTGCGGAAATAAACTCCATTCAAAACACCAGCAACAAACGCCAGCACCATGACAAAAATAAAGTTATAAATCACATTGGCATTCAAATCTCGCATGATTCGAGACCGTTTGGCAGGAGTCTCACCAGAATTCAACATGACTTTACTATCCGGTCCAGTATAAACTGCCACACCAATAACCCAGTTGGTATTTCTCAACGTACACCCACGAAGTAACAAATTGTTGATTGAAATTGGTTCCGAACGGCTTGCATATGGCGATTGTGGGTCTTTTGCATCTGTCCGTTGTTGCCATTTCATCACCCCATTATAAGTATACAACGCCTTGTTGGGACCTTCAGAATTGATTTGAAACACACTTTGTTCCAAATCTCGAGCATGTTTAATAGCCGAACCAGCTTTCAATCCCTGGCGCACTTTTAAATTTGTCTCACCGTCAAGATTTCTTGTTTCAATATAACACGCCCCATCTGGGTCACTAGTCGATAGCACCACCAAATCTGCAGGAAACTCTTCATCACATCGAACCTTGACAATAGATCCACATTCAACAGCTTTCCAGTAATTCCGTTTGAATTTGGCTTCACCAGCTGGTTGCAAAGTATGATCAATAATAGTTCCATCCCTGTCATAACTTCGATACTCCTTTTCATGTTCATGCAAATTGGCCAGTCTAGCATCACTTTCAACTGGAGCACCTCCGCCATAAACCGATCCACTATAATGCGATTCCGGTTGAACACTGCTAAACTCTGTATCTCGGGTCATTGTTTGCGTCAAAGCCAACTCATCTTTTGATTCGTCCGGTATTGGTTTTTTAAACAACCGCATTACTGCATGTGTAATCTTTCTGGCCACTACTCTGCCCCAGAACCGGGTGTTCCATTTTTTGAACCGTCGCCAAGTCGACACATTGTCTTCAACAACATTGGCGTTTTCATAATTAGATAAGATTCTTGTAATTGTATTATTCAACTCCGAATCCAATGTCATTCTTCGATAATCTTCAATAGCATCTTTAAATGCAGTGATAACAACAATGACGATAATTGGTACTGCGGCCAACCCAGGGCTAACAACACCAAAAATTGGAAATGCAGACAAAATGACAATAAACAAAAAGTAGATATTTGCAATATTGTGAAATTGATACCATAAATTCAACGGTACAAAAGTCAACGGGGTATATTTCGTAGTTCGGACCTTGTTCCTGGTGTATTCAACTTTTGGTAAATGTGTTTCTGGATCCAGTTCATGTTCTGGTAATGCTTGGTTAATATACAAAGTTCGTTCAGGAGTAGTAGTAGTTTCCTCTTCAGGTGCCTGCACAAGAGAACTCAGCCCTGGAATACGCTGACTAAATTCTCGAAATTTGACACTAGTGTTCCTACTAGGAGATTTTTGATTCTTTTTGCGTATTGTCCCAAATCGTAATCGTTTTGAGCGATCTTCAGGAGTTGCAGTAGTAGATGGTTTCGCCGTGCTAATTCCATCACTATGCTCAGTATCCACGTCTAGCCGAACTCGTGGGTTTTCTATGGTATTATGGTCATCGTCATTATCGGAGATTTTAGTATGCAAGTTGTGAGTATGCTGAGTGTTTTGCTGAGCAGTTTCGTAATCAGAGCTTGACCTAGCACTTGAACCTGACGAAGCTGGAGCTGACCCCGGGAGTGGTTTATTATGGAAATCTTCCATCTTGGATTAGAAAGATAAAACCAATCTCAGTTCTCTTTCTGTGATATCTTGGTTAGTAAGATGGATGGGTAGACCAGAGTATTTATGACATACTAAATGTTTTTTTCGTTGTCAAAAAGAACACAACAGTTTTGTTGTACTTTTGCAGAACTACTGTTGATAATTATCCAAAAAAAAAACAGAACAGTTCAATAACAACTTCAAACCAAAAAGAACGATCTTGGCGATGGGTTTTAAATCAAGATTACAAGACCGGATTTGTCTTTGTTATAAAAAACAGAGCAGCTATAAGGGGTTTTATGAAAAAGGCAACAACAAAAAAGCCATCAAATCTCCCAAGCAGCTAGGATAAGAAGCGGAGGATATTTACAGCCGGGGCTGCACAGCCAGAAACAGCGCGCCGCTTTTAAAAAAAAAACGTTTTTTTTTTCTCCTTTTCTACGGTTTTTTTTTTTGTTCCGACACATCCGGCCGTTCAGTTTAGTCATCAAGTGGACCCAGCAGCGTAATTTTGGCTATTCCTGGTCAGCTCAACTGGTAGGTTTTGAATAAGGATTAGAATAAAGTTACCCGAGGCTTTGGATGGTGATAGTAGGATAGTAGTCATTGTTTTGATAGTAGTTGTAAATTTCGATGCAATAATATTATATTTTTCAGACGATCACGTCCATTCCAATGGTAGCCATTTCTCTTCCGTGGCCCGTTCTAGAATATCCGAATCATCATAAAGCTCAATCATTTGTTGGTCAAGCGGGCGAGACTTCGGGAATGCAAATCTCCGATATTCGTCAAAAATCATTGTAAGCGACCATTCCTGCAATCGGCGAATACACCCAACTAGACACCCCGTTCGATGTTTCCCTCGATTGCAGTGGATTAACAGCGGATGGTTGGCTGGATTTAATGCAATTTCCAATGCGTTTGTAATCGTAGAATGTGATACATGAACAAATGGTTCTTTATTCCCACTCATGCCGACTTGGAAAAAGTTGATACCATTCTCTTGCAAAAACTGTGTATTTTCTTCTGGATAGGTTTCTGGAATCAGAACCAGTACACTTTTCAGTTTCAGTCGTTTTAGAAATCCAAAGTTTTCTGTTCGAGGGAATGAGCTGCGGTAAATGTTTCCGATCACCATGCTAAAGTTTTCTGGCGGTTCATTCTGTGACTGGTGAGGGTGAACAAGTATATTGGTAGTAGCTGCTGACAATGATGAGTTACTACCAACGCCTGTCTCTATCGACATTTTAGCGTGGAATGGAGTGTCGACAGTGGCTGTCAAGAGACGTTGTTGTTGTTGTGGTGGTGGTGTTTTTTTTTTTTTGTTTGTGGTGGTGGGCTTTTTTTTTTTTTTTGACTGTTTTTCGTTGTGTCCTTGTGTCGGTCCCAATGTGGGACCAAGGATCGATGAGGTGATTAGATCTGGAAAGAGCAAGTGTAGGGTGATCTAGAGCTGTTTTTGCGGGGTGGGGGGTCTGTAGATTTGAAAAGTGCATAATCTGGTTTTTAGTCGCTGTTTGTTTCGTTCCGGACATGCTCCGCAGCAGTTAAACTGGTTGCGGCGGTAAAGTTAGGCTCTTCAGAATGACCATGATTACAGTGTAACCTTTGACTTTGAGGCGGGAGGTTCTATATACCCAATGTTTGTAGGAAAACTTCTGTCTTTTTTATTCTGTTGTTCCTCGACTTTATTTCCTTGTCTAAACCGCCATCTTATCGCCGCACGCGGCGCTTGCCAGCGTCTACAGATTTGGTATTAAAGGACCAACCTGTCGGCACTTGCGGTGTTAGTATAGTAGACTGTTGTATTGCTGCTTTGGATGCCGCTGAGTGTAGTACCCTTATCAGTCGTTGTTGGCCCCCTTTTTGCGACTCATTTAGTACAGCAAAAAAACAGTATATCCACTTGAAAACTTGAAACGCACTATCATGGGGCTGTTAATTTCGTATACCACCTTTGCTGCTAATTCTAGCTCTAGCCTTTTCCCATACTGAATAAAGTTCATACCTCTTTTGGTATATTCCATGACAAACTCTACCAGAGACACGCGCCCGACGGGCCAAATCTTCGTATCCAGTACATTTGTTTTGAAACAGCCGTTGAAGCGATTGTACAAAACGTTTCCAGTTTTATTTTTGGTTTTTGATTTTTTGATATTTGATATTTTGTATTGCCATTGTCACGCCGCCGTCCTGCGTTGACTCTGTTTAAGACAGAAGAGTTCTGAATTTAAAAAGGCTCTCTCTTTTTGTGGAGGCGTTAGATACACAAACGTTAATCTAATACTCGAGTGATACTATGTATAGAAAATGAAACAAAAACATGTTCTTCTTTTGGATCACTCTTTCACCTGCCAGGGCCGCAATTTTGTTTCTGTTCTGTATGATCAAGAGACAATGGTTTGATTCTGAAACCAAGATACATCAGAGATGATGTTGCGTCGCAGCCGCATGGAGATTTACAACAGCGGTTTTCATCGCCAATTTCCTTTCCGCGTGTGCCCATTGAACCGAAAAGACTGGTCTAAATTTAAACACAGGCGCCCATCCTTACGTACCCAACCCTTTCGTTCTAGACCGCCGCCTCAGCTATTGAGCCACTATAGTATACACACACTGACCATTTGTGAACTTCCAAACTTCCAGACTTCCAAACTTCCAAACTTGGCTGCATTGAACTTTGAATTTACACAGTCTGTATTAGGAACAGCACGCATTGCGTTTGCCTCTCTTTCTCTCCCTACCCCCACGGAGTACCGTACCTAATTATGGCCGCATGCATTTGCCAATTTTACTACCGTGCATGTTTAGGATTTGAACCAAGCTCCTAACCTGTGTCTATGGCGCAGGTCGAATATGGGAATAAGGGGGTATGTCTGTCTTACCGAGGTGTTTCGTCCCCAGGTTCTACTGTAGGGGGTTATTCTAACTGTACCAGACTTTACCGCGCTGAGCTGAGCTGAGCTACGGAACCAGAGTTGATATTCTGGGTCCCAAACCAACCCAAACATTCAAGGCGTTATCGAGAATCAGTGCCTTGCATAAACCACGGGCCCGCCTACAATAGCTGACAGCATGGCATGGCATGGCATGGCATGGTATGTCGCCATGACAATAATAACTGGCTATAGATAGGAATGATGTAATCGATCGTACCAATGAGTGGATCACCATACGATCCATCTTGCGGTGGATACCGATCCGGCTCCTTAGGTCGTGGTCGTGGTCGATCATCGGACCCAGTGTTATGGAATGTGACTGCCGGGCGGGCATGAGGTCATGAGTGCCGAAGATAAAATGGGGGTATGAATGAATCAGATTTTAAAGCGATGGTACGGTACACCCTAAAATATTACAATATTACAATATTATCGGCGTATTCCAAATTATCGGGCATTTTCCAAATTATCGTTGCAAATGGACTATTACCTCCTGAAACAAAAGTGTCTCTAAAAACCAAGATGCGGCGGGACTCTTGACAGCAGTCAAAGGCGGATCCTTGGAAGGCAAAGACAATAGACACGCACGACAGCGACAACTGCAGCTGCAACCACAACCACAACCACAACCACAACCACAACCACAACCACAACCACAACCACAACCACAACCACAACCACAACTCAGGAATCAGAGACACCTGGGCTTTTTCTGCACTGCGGGAATACAGTCAAAACACGGTAATGCATCCCACCCACGCGCCGACCTTGTTATGCGCAACCATTTGGCAGCAGCGCAGCAAAATAGAGTCGGGATAATAATGCAGCAAGGAACTCCGCCTCGATTGAAAAGGAAAAAAGAGAAAAGAACACGACGCCCCTATTGCTTGTCAAAAGACTCTATCAACAATAAAGAACAAGAACAATGGCTGATTCATATCTACAACCGTTGGACCCATAATATAGCCGATCAAAAACCCGGCAGTTTGAGTCTAAGACAGAACAGACGCATAGGTCATTGGTGCCACACTGTGCAGTATATGTACAAGTCCGAAATAGTGTAGGTATGTATTCATATAAGCCTATAGTTAACGACAAGAGTCTAATGACCAGCCACAAAACCAACCCCGGAATCCTGGAACTGACCGGAAATATTATTGATCTTCGAAGCTCGAGCTGGCAATGGTCCTTAAACTTCAACGTTCGATCGGCTGACTGACCTGCGAACTCTCATTCATGCAAATCTCGATCGAACGGATCTCATTGATCAGGAGAATCCAATCCAATCCAACTCAACTCAACCCCCAGCAACGCCCTGATTCATCTTCTGATCCAGTTTTAAAACCAAACCCCCCGAACCGAAAAAAGGGTATAGCAAGTGCAGCTGATGTAGATGCAGCGCACCATATGGTCTTTGGTCATTATTTCGCTGATGCTTTTTTTTTTTTTTTGTCTTCTTCTTATTGTAATATTAATTCAACAAACAACATTATCCCTGTTACCTGATATTAGCTTAAATCGTCAACCACTTTTCCACTCTCAACTTCTTGACATTAACTTTTCCTTCATTACCCCAAAAAATCAACCCTTTTTATCCCTAAAAAAATCTATTTTAAAAACCAACCCTCTGCAGAATCCAGCAACCATTGTTGCGTTAATTCCTTGTTGCTGTTTTTCTCTCACTTGCAGCATTGTTTGTGCGCGTTTGTTCTCTTATTGCCTGCATAACGCTTCAATTACACAGTCCAAGCGTAAAAGCGCTAACAAAAGTACCAGCAGGGAAAAGTTTCATTTCTGGATACTTGCAGATTTTTTTTTTTTCTCTTCCAAACTTTTTCTACTCTTCTTCATCACTTTTCCATCACATCGACCTTGTCATTCAGTATCATCAATTACCTTTAATACGACAAAAGTTATTTATCGGTATGTTGGATCAGCCCCCAATCCTTCGTTCTCGTTTCCAAATCCCGCCTACTTTCGTTTTCTCTTTTTTAAGCGCTCTCTAAACAAATCAACCGACTGATCTCTATTTCAACTCAACTCAGCGCCTAATCGTCAACCCACTTAACCCTAATAATACCAAAAATGTTATACTAGCGACTGGATCTAATGTCTCCCCCTTTCATCGGGGTCTCAAACAAATTATATTATCAAACGTGCTCTGTGCAAAAAGAACCCATCATATACATTTTAACAATCCCGGACCAGGAAGAAAAGCGTGTTCAAAGGAGAAAATTGAAAGTTCAAAATGGTGTCTAATTTTAGAGTCTACTGGATTGGAAAATAACTAGGAGAGAGGAGGGAAAAAAAAAGGATAAAAAGCATGGCTAATTTTCTAGATTATACTACTTTAAATATCTTGATCTTTTTCGACTGCTCGACATTTTCGATATTCAATACCAAGGACTCAAATTTGCAATTTGTAAGTTACATCTGCCCCCCTCCCCCCTCCGAAGAAACCAGCAAGAACAATTCAAGACAGTTTAAAAAAAGAACGGCGATTTTACTCTTTTCATCAAAAGACCAACAAAAGCGAAACCACCAGGGATACTTGACTTTGAAAAGAAGATCAAATGGAGGGTCAACAAAAAATGAGATCAAAGACACCGATTCATATGCCACAGAAGACGTCAAACCCGCTGTCACACAACCTGATTCACCCATGCTTCAAAGACAGCAGCGCGATGCCCACAATCTCGAACCATCCTGTTTTAATTTTTAATGCATTGTTGTATCGACACATACACACTTTACCAAGCTATTGATGGTATATCTGGAGGGATATTTTTGTTTCTCTCGTCAACATCCAGTCTGTTCATCAACATGGTTGGGTGTGTGTGTGTTTTTTTTTTTTTTTTTTTTAAGTTTGAAACGGGTAAACATCTTTGATAATTAAAGTTTCATACCATACCTGCTGATCTTATTGCGACTGTTCAACAAAACCATACCCAGAAAAGCTTATATTTCCATCTCTTTCTCTCCGGGAACGGGATGGTGGGTGCGTGGGATTGGAATTATGACTTATTGTGTGCTATTCTTATATTTTTTTGCTCTTTGTGCATTAATTATTTGATGGACATATGGCATTTGGCGGTTGTGCGGATATTATTTCTCGGCCACAATCAAAATGAATATTAGTTTGACATGCAAAGAACAGCCTCATGCATGGAATCTCCGATATGAATCCTCGTCAGCTAACACTTGGAGTTTTGAATATCTGACTCGTTTGATCTTTTTTATTACGGGTACCGGGTTCATCCAATCCAATACTGCAATACCAAATACGGATATCTTTTGGATGCTTCCGTTTCCAATTTCTTTTTCCTCCTTCCTTCGGGCCGCTCGGGACTGTTCCGTTTTCGACGAGACAAGTTTCAAATCCGGTCAGCAAGAAAGAAAGAGAGAAAACGAACGTTGCTTTTGGGCAAAGGGAAATTGGGTACCCATGTGTGATCTCGCATTGGTGGAAAATGAGGAAATTTTTTTTTTTTTTTTTGTTTTCTTTTGCTTGGCCGGCGCGAGATCGGTCTTTAGTTGATTGGATGGATGTGGTTAACAGGATATGATCATGGAATTTTCTTGGTGTATTTGTATCCCTAGTGGACAGATAAATCTCCAGATTGTCAAAGCTTGATTCATGTTTTATGTGCACTGTGATATTTCATTTTTTGTTTTTTTTTGTTTTTTGACTTTGTTTCTGTGTTCAAAAAACGGCAGATAAAAGTGAGATTGAGTTGCGCCGCATCCTTTAGTCCTGTTGTTCATCATCTTGCTGAGCCTCGCGAACAGCACAGCACCAGCGTGGACACCCGCCGCCTCGGAATAAGGTTGTCTAGAAACAAAGGAGAAACAACCCGCTGAACAAAGACGGTTAGGATAGAAAGAAGAAGAGTCAACCCAGGACTGATTGCTTGAAATGGTCATACTTGCGAAGTTGTATCCTTGGCTTTTCTTTTTTCTTGGGCTTGGTCATTTGCGTCTGTTTCTGTTTTTGTCTTTTTGTCTTTTTTTTTTTCAACCGCATGAATATCCTACCGGCTGGTCGACGTCTCTTTTTTTTTTTTTTTTTTTTTGTTTTTTTTGTTTTTTTTTTTGTTTTTTATTCTTCTGAGTTCTCTTGTTTCTTTTTTGGTCATCTCTTTTAAAACGAAACTTTCGCTTGTCAGAAGTAAAAAGCAGGAAAAATTATTATTTATTCTACTCTTCTTTCGATTCTTGTTGGCCATTTTCTTTACGGATTATTTGGACGAAATTTCTAACTTGTGTTTAGGTATTAATTTTTTGGTGATGGAATATTAGTGTCACGCTACTGAGATCAAAGGAATTTACACTACGAAAAAAAAAATAGCGATTTTACTGGACTGACGATTTTTACGATACAGCAACAGTCTTATTCTTTTGCCAAACGAATTAGAATCAAAATCAGAATCAGAATCAGAATCCAGAACAAAGCTTCCTCGAGCCGGCATCGTTTTTTTTTTCTCTTCTACTTTTCTTTCTTTCTTGTACTTCTCTTGTTTTGTGACATTGCTTTTTTGTTTGAGAAAGATTTACAGTTGCCACACAACCTATCGATATTGAAACAACAGGAAAAACATTAAAGCAGGGCTCTTATTTCAATCTCTTGTGTTTTCTCTTTTTTCTTCTTCATTATCACTCGATCGTATGTTTTGTTGATTCGGAATTTCATCCGAGTCTTTTTTCATCTTCACATTTTCACTAACACTTTTTTATTAGAATATTCGAGGATTCAAATGTCAAGACCTTCTTCAACTGTCTCCCCTCGAATTACAGGACATTCGAAAAGTACCGGATTGGAAAAGAATTCTTACGAGGTTTTTATTGCTCCAAGTAGTTCCATTTCAAGTGATGAAATCTTGAGACAACGATATCAACTGTGTTTTGGTCAATCAAGGTCACCGATAGTACAAGCAAATCAAACAACTGATCCTGAACAGTTTGTTATTAGTGTTGAAGTTCCTTCTCGACAGTTAGCGGATCCTCAGCAGTCAAAACCATTAGTACCGGTTCAATTAGTGTTTTTGGATCAAAGCTATAAAGAAGTTGGGGCAATGTATGTGTCGGAATTTCAATACGAAGAATCAACTCCAGTTACAAATTCTCCAAGAGATTTCTCTCAAGTGCAACAATCTCCAATGCAAACGACTGAAGTAAAGCAAGAAGTTGCTGGTGGTGGTGCATCGGCTGCGGCTGCAGCTGCTGCCGCCGCCGCCGCCGCAGGCGGAACTCAATCTCAAGGATCTCCAACCAGCCAAGCTGCTTACTTACCTCCACCTAATAGACAGTCAAGACATGTTAAAGGTTCTGCTAGTGGCTCGATTGAAGATTTGAATATGGGATATAAGCCTACACAATCACCAATGCAGCAGCAGCCACAACCGCAACCGCAACCACAACCACAACAGTCGTCACCATCAATGAGTGGGTATTATGCTAGCAGGCAGCAGCCTACTACACCACAGCAAACTACACCACAATCTGCTGCACAAGGTCATGCCGCTCATCCACATCATCCACCGCCTCCTCCACCACCTCATCCATTTTTTTATTATGGTCATTATCAAGGATACCCACAAGAGGAAGGAGGATATTATGAGGCTTCAACAAGTGGTGCAGCGGGAGCTCCAATACCAGCTACAACGAGTCAAGAATGGATGCAACAACAGCAACAGGCTCAACAACAACAGCAGCAGCAGCAGCAGCAGCAAGCACAGGACGGTGCGAATCAAATGTATTCAGGTCCACCAATGCCTTATCCATATCTACCATCAGTGAATTCTTATGCAATCGGTAGATATGATCAAGGTGGACCAACCCCACAGCTAGTTCGAACCACGGCTTTATCACAAGCAGCTACCAGTCTTGGTAGTAATGCAGCAGTACATGGTCATGGTGGTGGGATGCATCAACAGCAACATGATGCCATGCTCGCCTCTCCACAATTCCGGGCCAGTCTTGAACTAATACCAGGTCAACTGGATTCATTGATACATAATTGGACTATGGAAGAATGGGCGGAAAAGAGACGGTTGGTGCAATTTCAAAGATCTCAACGTGGTGCAACTATCTCTGCGGATTTTTTCCCGTTCAAGGCAAGTGATTATACTGCAAATACGCCATGTATTAGCTGTATTTATTGGGAGGATAGAAGTGATTGGTTTGTTACAAGTGTAGATTGTATTTTCTTGTTGGAACAGTTGGTTAATGCCAAGTTTACTGTTGAAGAAAAGAATCGGATCCGACGGAATTTGGAAGGGTATCATCCATTGACGGTGTCCAAGGGTAAAGCTGAATCGGGCAACTTTTTCAGGTTGATCATGTCGTTTAGTGCGCCAAAACCAAGGAATATTGAGAAGGATGTCAAGGTATTCCCGTGGAAGATTCTACCACATGCGTTGAAGAAGATAATCTCAAAGTATTCGGCAGATTATGGTACTGGAGGTGGTGGATCTGCAGCAGCGATTGGAGCTCCACCTCCACCTCCGCCAATGATGTATCCAATGCCGATGCCACGTCAGCCGCATCAACAGCAGCAGGTACCTCCACCAGGTGCACAGCAGCAGGGCCAACCTCAACAGCAAATACAACCACCACCACCACAACAACAACAACAGCAGCAAAGCCCAGCAATGCCACCGGCTGGAGGGCCTGGGTTTGGGTACAGATAGAAAAAAAAGGAAGAAAAAAAAAAAGGAAAAAGGAAAAAGGATCTATTGTATATGCTATTTTCTTTTCTTATATAACTTATTTGTGTGTGCGTGTGCTTTTTTTTATTTTAATTGTTTTTTTTTTTTCTTTTTATTCTGTGTTATATATATATATAGTGTAGTAATTGTTTTTTAAGTGTGTTTTTGTTTCTATGATTTTTTTGTTTGCTATATATTGGCGATATTAGCAGCCGCACGCGTTTTATGCATGCGGCGTGACGTATGCTCGAAGTTTCGAGTTTTGCATATACCTAGCGGTAATACCCTTTCCCCACTTTTCAATAAACCGTTGGGGGGTTGCCATGTTCGGCATCTGGTATAAACATTCATTCCGCTGCGAAGATTTCATCCCTACTGAATACTCATGGTCTGGTCCACTGCGGGATTTCCCCCAGGGCCGGATATCTGCCGGATGTCTGTCGAATTGTCCTTGAAACCCCACCCGTTTGTACATGTCATTGCTCTCCTTTGCGTGGGATAGTGATACCTTTACAAAAAAGAAGGGAATGCGTGGGAGAAATACTGCGAAGAGCCGCTGACGAAACGGCGACAATCGTCAAAAAGGGTTCATCGCACGGACCAATGTCTTAAGCAGTGCGCTATCCAGGTATCCAGGTGGAAATAGGAATTATCCATGGTGTATAGATTTGTGACCGCAAGACACCCCATGGTTAATAAACAATTGTCCATGGTGGATAGATCTGTGGCACCCCATGGTTAATAAACAATATGTGTTGCTGATGGCTCGTATAAACCCCATCACTGTGTCCGACGTTACATGAGAACGCTCAATTACAACATATTCATTTCCCGTGTTACATACAAATTCATTAGCTATTATTCAAATATTTTTTTTTTTGTTTTAGCTGTTGCTATTATTTCCTGTTAAATATATAATTTTTGTTTTTTTTACCCATTGGTCATCCCTCTTTAGTTACCAGCGGCAGCCTTCACAGCAGCCATCTTGTTCAAAGCAGAACCATGCGTGAACCATTCAATTTGCTCAGAGTTATAAGTATGACTCAACTCGGTTTCCCATGCATCACCATTCTTTGGGTGCACAACCAACTTGAGGTTCTTACCTGGAGCCAATTCACTTAATCCCAGAATATCCACTCGGTCAGATGGTTGAATCTTTTCATAGTCTTCACCGTTGACAAAGTTCAATGGCAACATACCTTGCTTCTTCAAGTTAGTCTCGTGAATTCGAGCAAAAGACTTTGTGATAATGGCGAAACCGCCCAAGTATCGTGGTTGCAAAGCAGCGTGTTCTCGAGAAGAACCTTCACCATAGTTATCACCAGCAACAACAACCCATCGGATCCCGTGATCGCTGTAGTAAGCAGCAGTGTCTGGAACACCACCCCATTCACCAGTTTCTTGATTTCGGACCTTGTTGGCTTCATTGTTTTCAGCGTTGATAGCACCAATCAAAGTGTTACCTCGAGCAATGTTTTCCAAGTGACCTCGGTATTTCAACCATGGACCGGCTTGACTAATGTGATCAGTGGTGGTCTTACCAACAGTCTTGATAAGAATTGGCATGTTTTCACCATCCTTACCATCCCAGGCATCAAACGGTTTCAAAACTTGCAATCGATCGGACTTTGGATCAACAGCAACGCTAACCTGGGATCGGTCAGCTGGTGGAGGAGTATAAGTGTCGACACCAGCATCGTAACCATTGACTGGCAAACCATCTCCATGTGGTACCTTCAACTTGAATTCCTTACCATCCTTGTCCTTCAAGGTATCAGTGAGCGGGTTGAATCGCAAGTCACCAGCAATGGCAAATGCAGTAACCAAATCTGGAGAGGTAACGAAAGCATGGGTAGCTGGGTTGCTATCGTTTCGACCAGTGAAATTTCGGTTATATGAAGAAACAATAGTATTCTTTTCTCCCTTCTTGACATCTTGTCGGTCCCATTGACCGATACATGGACCACAAGCATTGGCCAAGACGATACCACCAAAGTCAGTAAACACCTTCAAGATACCATCTCGTTCAATAGTAGCTCGGACTTGTTCGGAACCTGGAGTAACAGTGTACAAAGACTTGGCCTTGAGACCGTGGTCCAAGGCATCTTGAGCAATGCTGGCAGATCGGGTCATATCTTCATAAGAAGAGTTGGTACAAGACCCAATCAAACCAACCTTGATTTCAGTTGGCCATCCTTGTTCAACACAAACATCCTTCATCTTGGAGATTGGAGTGGCCAAATCTGGAGTGAATGGACCATTCACATGTGGTTCCAAAGTGTTCAAGTCGATTTCAATCAATTGATCATATTCAGCACCTTCATCAGCGGTCAAAAAGTCTGGGTACAACTTGGCAAACTCACCAATTCGAGCTCGTTCAGTAGCATTCAAGTAGTCAACCATTCGTTCGTTGAATGGGAAAACAGAAGTAGTAGCACCAATTTCAGCACCCATATTACAAATGGTACCCATACCAGTACAACTCAAGGCTTCAACACCATCACCAAAGTATTCAACAATGGCACCAGTACCACCCTTGACGGTCAAGATATCAGCAACCTTCAAGATAATATCCTTTGGAGCAGTCCAACCAGACAAAGAACCGGTCAACTTGACACCGATAATCTTTGGGGCCTTCAATTCCCATGGCAAGTCTGCCATGACGTCAACAGCGTCGGCACCACCGACACCGATGGCGAGCATACCGAGGCCACCACCATTTGGAGTATGCGAATCAGTACCAATTACCAAAGCACCTGGGTATGCATAGTTTTCCAACACGATTTGATGGATAATACCAGAACCTGGACCCCAGAAACCAATGTTGTACTTGGCAGTGGCAGTTTGCAAAAAGTCATAGACTTCCTTGTTAATGTCAATAGCACGAGCCAAATCCTTTACACCACCAACTTGAGCTTGAATCAAATGATCACAGTGAACAGTGGTTGGGTTAGCAACTTGATCCATATTAGCAGACATGAATTGCAAAATAGCCATTTGAGCAGTGGCATCTTGACAAGCAACACGATCTGGTCGCAACTTCAAGTAAGATTGGCCACGAATGATTTCTTGTTCATGTGGTTTGTCCAAATGACCGTACAAGACCTTTTCGGCATATGTGAATGGACGATTCAATCGCTTCTTGACAATTTCGAGAGTTTCGGCATTCTTCTTGTAGTTGATAAAGTGGTTCTTTTCCACGTTGGCCATTTCAACCTTGGAGTCTCTAGTGAAACCGGTGGCCATACCACGCACGGTAAGACGACGAGATGCCTGAATTGAGTTAGTTTATTATATCATTCACAACATGAAGAATCAAAGAAAACGTACCGTCTTGACTGTTGATAATCGAGAAAGCATTGTGTATGAGGCGCGTATAAAAGTTCTAAAGAAAGGAAGAAAAAAGAAGAAAGGAACAAGGCAAACTGGGAAAGCAAAAACTTTATATAAACAAAACCACTGTTGCATCACTCGTTTTTTTTTCCGGGTGCGGCACCTGACCAATCAGAGCCCATCAATTAGCGAGAAGGTAAGGCCGACTTTCGGCCGACCATGCATCGCCGATGCAGATTTCGGTGCGGTGGATCTTTTTCTTGCCGCGTATACGTAAACTGCAGTGACTTGTGAAAAATGCGGGTTTGAAATTTGATTTAATGGACATTGAATGAATATGATTTATTGATATCTTTGGTGAAGTTCTTATTTTTGCTGTTATATGACTGGTTGTTGATGAATTGCCATGTCCCATTCCCATTAGCAACAAAGTTGCGACTTTTATTCACAGTTACTCCGGATTCGGGCATTTTCTCCACTCTTTACGTCATGGTCTTTACTCCAACACACCGGCTACCAAGGAAGTTCGGCCGGCTTGCTTCATGCAAGGCTGGGCTTACTCTGCAGCATTTGTGTGGTCAAACGGCAAAATTTTTCAATTCGATCCATTTTCAACCACTGCTCGATCGGCTCGGAGGTCCTCGGTTATCTGGACAAACGGATCAGTGCGGCCCCTATAGTTTGTATTGCCACGGTGTACTGTACTGAATGGACATACGGGAGGCATTGTAGATATGACAGTCGGATGCGACTATTAAGTAACATTTTTATTGAAATGATGAAACGAGAAGTCAAAAATGGCTGCGGAGGTGTTTCCCAATCACGGCTGGGGATTACAATCTCTTTCTATGGATTTCATTACCGGATTACCGACGTCTTTTGGTATAGCTAGTCATTTGCAATTTGAATATGACCGAGGCCAAATCGCTGGAAATTAATTTTGTGATGGTGGATGATGGGGCGGATTGTTGTAATATGGATATCCATTTACACCCTGTTTCTATAGCAACCGTGCGGCAACGTTAACCACAATTTTGGCACCCACAGCGCCATGATGAATGTTTTTCTGCCATCGTAGTGACCTGTCGAGCCAATAGTTCTGCATGCGGCGTCCACAAGGATCTGGGTCATGAAATTGCAGTTTTCTAACGGTTCCAAAAGTAGCCTTGGCCCGAACGATGCTCGTGTGACAGAGTCAGTGTTAATGAGGCTTCTTACTATCGCCACGATGACTATGACTATGGATATCCATATTACAATGATCCGCCCCATCATCCACCACCACAGGTTTATACACCGCTATCAACAAGGAGCAACGGTAGATGAATAACAAAAAAAAGAATTTTATTATCAAATACAAGTAATAAATATTTATAGAACAAAAATCAAATCCTTGATTCGCGCCGTAGAGACCTTCTCGCAAAGTGACGAAACAGTTTTCATAGCCTTTCGTGGTGGTAATAGAAGTTAGATCACACGAACGAGCTCTCCTACACTGTTACCCGTTTTAAATATCTGTGTTTCCAACATTTAATTCGTGCCGCCGTTTTAGCTGCGGCTATGATCGGATACATTCAGTGTTACGAGCACAAATAAACAGTAGACGTTTTTACATATATGGTCTAAGGCGTGAGATGGATTTTATTAACATATTTCAGATCTATGGCTGAACTTGCATGGCTTCAAACCCTTTCAACTTTTCAAACGTAGAGCCGTCGTAGCAATCTTCAGACATTCCTTTCGCTATGAACTTCTCAACATTCATACCATCTGGTCTTTCTTGCTTAATCATCTTGTAATAGTTGGTCACATCTTCATCCATTAACTCTTCAAGCTCATCCTGTGATGGAAGCGCTTGGCCGAAAAACTTCCAAAACTGTTGATGAGCCATCGGAACTCGCTCCTTATTGTCGACGCTACCGGTGGTGAAGTGACTGAATTCAAGTTCATCTCCAAGCATACCAGTGACAGCGTTTTTTGAGTATGCACATTTTGCAAAATCAACAAGGAACACCCGGACGGGAAATCCATCGCACAAGTGACCATCCGTAGTCGACTCCCCTTCGAGTCTTGGTTCCGCCTTAGCAACCACAAAGTTTGAACGACTGATGTCACAATGTGCAATGCCACATTCTAGAACTGAAGCCAACGCACTATGGGCAAGCATTTGGTGGCTTTTATTACCCGGATTGAATTTCTCAGCATGTTCTAGACGCTTGGTCATTACATACGGGCCAGTGGTCTGCTTAACCTCAAGTTTGCAGTCATCATCAAGTCCGGCATCACTATCACTATCACGCCCAAAGTCATCGTCATCGACAGCATCACCAACTTCAGCACGGAGTGTCATGATACCAGCTCCTCGGAAAGTTGGTACAGTCCAGCCGGCATGTTCATTGGTGAAAAACAAACCCAAAATCTCTCGATGATATGGCACGTCATCTTCATCCTTGTTGAAAATCTTTAGAAAACTATCATCTTCACTACCATCCTTGTATTCAGCAGAATTATCACCGTACCTTGAGTTGATGTCTTTTTTCTTTGCAGTTGCACAAGTTGCTTGGGTACCCTGTTTCTCCGCCGGAAGTACACGAACTACACCATTACCGTCGATATTTTGCCCCCATGAAAGAGACAACGCAATGCCATTGATTAGATGGTGCTGTACTCTGACCAAATTTTGGTCGTCCAGTGTCATTGCCTTTCTGATCGCAGCCATAGCGTCAATTCTGGGAAAGAAATGTTCATAGCGTTTATTTTTCATGGCCTCACAATCCTCATCATCAACAAGACCCCAGAAAAAACTAGCTCCAGGCAACGAGGGGAAATCATCTCCACCATCCCGAAAAAATATCTGATTCTTTACTACTGGTGCCCCTTGGAAATGTGTAGTGCTCGCTGCGCGTTCAATATCAGCTTCAAACATTTTTGATTCCTTGACACGTTCGGTAATCTCCTTCATGGTTATGCAACCGGGTTGATATGTTGGTTCGTCATCCTTCACTTTGTGTACCTCGTCAGTTGGTGGAAATACCGTGTAACCACTAAGACGTTCTTGACGTGAAGCAACATTTTCCAGAAATTTACGATAATTTTTCATTTGATCGATAATCTCCTCCTGCTGCTCCACCAAATTGATGTAACAGTATATGCTGTCTGTTGCCGTGGATATCTCGAACCTGGGGCCAAAAGTTTGCAGCTTATATTTAAATACTTGCTGCGGGATGGTAGACAACTGGCGAAAGCTTGGGTAGAATAGCCGCTTTTTAATATCTTCCAAACCCTTGGTCTTGGTCTTGGTCTTCGTCCTGGTATTCGACTCTTCTAAGGTATGCATCGTTGTTTTGAAGAACAGTGTTGGCTTGCCTTTTAACTGTGTGCTCAATAAAGCGGCAAAATCCGTACCCAACCTCTTGAACTCTGCAAATGAAAATGGAAGGCCACTGTATCGAATAACATAATCTGGCTTGGCAATCTCAATGTCCTTCATTTTAACACCGGCCGTATTGTAACGGTTAACCAAGCTTGGAAAATCCTCGACGTCATGCTTTATGTCTGTATCAAGACTCGCACGAAAATACTCGCCTAGATCATCCAACAGTGGATGAATACTGCTGGTGTAAGTATCCTTTACCAATCCCTCGTTGTGCTCATGCCAGCTCTTATTATCCCCCGGGCGAGACGCACGAACAGAAAGTCCACGTCTAGGTCGTCTAGCTCTGTATTGAATGTCTGCAATTGAAGCACTACTCCGATAGAGATACCTGGCCGAGTCCTTAATTCTCTCTTCAAGTTGTTGTTGGCACATAGGCACGTAATCAAAGTTTATCAGCATCGTGTTGGGCCTGTATACAGGCTCACCAGTAATGGAACGCTTTGTACTCGTTTTAGCAGTACTTTCCGACGCGTTACACAAAACCTTTTTAAAGCTTCCTGAGGCTATTATTGCATTGGCTTCGAGTTTTGCTGTTTCTTCAAAGCTCGCAATTTTTCCGCCGTACCCAAATTGACTCTTTCCAAACGACCGAAATAACTTCCGTATAGCTGCTACCCGTTTTTTAATTGGGAACTCAGAGTCGTTCTTCAATAAGTCATCTATTAAGCTTTCAAATTCAGCTTCTGTTAGACCTTCGAACACATCGCCTGCCCAAAGTCCTTGAGTAACGATATTAGTCATTATGAGAATGTTGTGTGGATATCAAGTCGCCACAAAAGGTCGGAAATTAATTGAAAGTTTCACCCAGCTGCACGGCTTGCGCGGTCGGCGCTCCCGTCCACCCTGTTTCTCTAGCGTGCGGCTGAGATATATTAAAACGCTAACCTCCCACGGATTTAAATAATTTTGGCACCTTCGTAGTTGCCCTTTAGAGACCATAGTGCTGCATCCGGCGTCCACAATGATCTGGCTCATGAAATTGCAGTTTTCTAATCTGTCTAGATGATTGCGATAAGGGTCCCCTTACCTGGGTGTATGCACCGGCTGTAACGGTTCCAACCGTACATGCAGCCTTGGCCCGAACAATCCTCGTGTACCACAGTTCTAATGAAGCTCCTTACTATCAGCCTCACAACTATCGCCAGGATGACTACGACTAGAGATATCCATATTACAAAAATCCGCACTTGTATAATTTAATTATTTTTTTTTTTTTTTTTTGCATCAGTTAATAACGACCTTTTTACTTTCTTCAGTTGTCACTTCACTGTCGTCTTCAGTTATCACTGTTGTCGTGGTCTTAACCGCCTCAACGGTCTCTTCTTCATCTCTATCCTCAATGAACCGATACATTGCCTGTTCAGGGACATATTTGATGTGGCCAGAAGGATAAGTATCGATTTGATAGGATCCTTGCAGCAACCGTTTATTCATTTCATGTCTCAATTCCCATCCCATTTGCTCGGCAATCCATTCCACAACATCATCACATCCCCCGGCAAATGTGATATCAAATTCGTTATGCGTGACTCCCTGTCGATTGATATAAACCTGAGGTACCGTGCTTGGTACTAACCGAATGATCTCACTCACGGGAGCTACTTTCAACGACGTGCCGATACATACCACCAGGTCGCATTTATTGGCATCGCCGGATGATCCGAACAGCAAATCGTCGAATCGTTGCGGTAAACTTTCGCCAAAAAATGTTATGTCCGGTTTCAAAACCCCATAAAACTCATCATCGTCTTCATCAGACCTTTTCAGTCTCATACACAATGGACATTTCGGTACAACCCCGCTTCTAATATCGTTATAAATAGTCTCACCATCCGCCTTATATCGGCATGTCTGACAAGTAACCGTGGCGAATGATCCATGGCATTGCACCAACTTATCAGCCGGAATCCCTGCATTCCCTTCCACGTTATCAATGTTCTGGGTATAATTTCGAAGTAACTTGCCTTTAGCTTCTAATGATTTGATAAATGCATGTGTGGGCGTATACTTATCATGTGCAGGGAGAATATCCTTTGCAACCGAATAAAAAATAGACGGATCTTCTCGAAACAGCCGAATATCAAACACCTCCTGGGGATCACTGAGCCCCAATCCAGATAGTCGATTATAAAGACCATGTTTTGACCGAAAATCGGGGATACCAAGAGATGTCGAGACGCCAGCACCGGTTAGAACCAAAATGTTTTCAGCTTTTGCCAACACTTCTTTAAACTCATCAATATTACGAGGGTATGGTAGTCGCCGTCTTGCCTTACCGAAATGTCGAATAGCCACGGGAATGAACATTCTGAAATCATCCTCATCTTCATGTCGAGCGACCAAATCTAACGGTAACGGGAATCCCAACGCACTTAATACTACCGTTGGGTCGACACCTGATTCTTCAATGCAGTACTTTTCGAAAAAATCCATTGGTGAGTGCTGGTGAAGATATGATCTTAGTTCGTGGATAATTTCATTCGACGGCCGTACCCGAGGTATCTGATCATCATCCTCTAAACTATCTTCCATCGCTTGGATGATTTCCTGCTGTCCCTCCGTTAAATTGATTCCTTCACCTTCAGAGCTATCATCTGAGTCTGGGGTATCGCTACTCTGAGGCTCATGATCATAACCTTCTACCGGAGATGCTGTGTCGGGTACGTGGACAGTTGTTTCCACGCCATTATTATCACTATTGATATTATGATGCACATCTTCTTCTTGTTGCTCTTGATCTACAAACGCATCCACAATAGGAATCAACGGCTCACCATCATCCTGTTCAGTTCGGGCCCGTTTCGCAGGTCGGCTATTGGAGAACATGTGGTGGTTTTTTTTTTTTTTTTTTTTTTTGTCTGAGAAGATGTCGTTTTGATAAGGAACAAATTGGAAAACGCGAAACCATTTTTTTTTTCTTAAACTTGCGCAAGCCTATAGCGTGCGGCTTAGCTTGAAAAAACTGTGCCTCTGGCTTATTCACCCTGTAGGAAGCAGAAATACATGGCTGAAACTATTGAATGAGTATTAAATGGTTATATAAATAAATTCTACAGTTTGTATTTTGGAAAACAAATATATTGAATTCTACAGGAGCTCAAGTTAATTTCAGACGGACGATACATTGCATGCTGCGAAAGCTATGGAATGAAAGGATGTGCAAGATATCGACAGTGATCCGGACAGTGCTGTGCATCAGCTTACCGCCACGTAGCCCAGTCACGGACAGTTCACCGTGACTACAGTGAAAAGTTTTGGGGGACGAGCCCCATACGGCTCATGGGGCCCAACCGCTGAAGAGTAGCTTTGCCAGACCCCAAAAGGCGTTTAAAAACATGGACTTACATTCACCTGTCGCCAATGAACCTGCAGTCAAAGAACTTGCCAAAGCTTTCTGATACAGTGATATAGCTTTCAGCCGAGTTTAAATATTGTCGTCCAGCTCCACCTGGTTAAACATCTATAACATTTATTGCCTGTTACCTGGTTCAAACCAGGCTGAAAGGGCTGTTAATAACCGGGTAAGCGATACAAATAAGGAAACAGTGGCAGAAATATATGGCATATTGGATTTGTGGATATACCGAGCGCAAAAACAGGAGACAGCTATAGCTAGCAAACAACTGGAATTTACTGGATGGCATAAACAAAATATAAAGAATACACACCGGTTGTCGATGAGAACTTGGCAATACTTTTCATATATGAAAAGGTCCCTTGCCATCCTAAAAGGGTATCCAGATCATTTCTCGTGCAATCAAAATAGCAGCCGCAACCACCGGTAGCAACAACATCGCTGGTCCAGAACAGCCGCACGAAGATGCAAACGCGGCTTGCAAAACCACCACAGGGTAGGAGCATATCGACCAATGTCATAGAGAGCATACTAAGGCGAAGACAAGCTATTTAACAGTGACAATCATCTTTGAAAAGGATGGCATGGAAGAAGCTGGGTATAAAGGACGTGCCAATTGTCGGCTAATGGAGGCAATGGCAGTGAAAAAAAGGCATATGGAGTCATCTCGATTTGCAGTAGATGAGTAGTTAGTTAAGTTAGTTTAAAGTTATTTTGAAGACTTGAAACGATTAGCTTAGAAGTTCTGAAACACAATTCGTTGTATTTACAACCTTCAGGGGACTTGTAATTCCGCAGTAGAATTAGAACTCCTAGCTCTCCGCGATATCCCCACAGGTAACTAGGTATAAGAATCCGCTAGTTATTCCACACCGAGTTATAAGGGTACATACTATCAGCTCTTTCAGCACGGTCTAGCTTTTAATGCGACGTTTTACAGCGCCGCATACACTGCGGTGTTGTAGTGACGGTACATGGTGCGGTTGCAAACTAAAGCGTAACTGTACAAAAAGGTGTATCTTGTTGGTAACGCACTAGACTTCACAAATGGCGTTCATACCACACTGGGATCGGGATTCAGCTGTGCAATAGCGCTATTTAACGTGAGGTTGGTTTACAAATAAACCGAATATACCGCATCTACCGATGAACTTCAGAGTTACAGATCAACCAACAAAGTCAATCAATCATCCCTAGTCATGAATAACCTACCATATACAAGGTAAAGGTCCAAATTACAAGGTCTGTGAATTAGCGCCGTAACGACGAAGAAAGAAAACTGGGTGGGGGAAAGCACAGATCCCTCCGACGCGACGCCGGCTTCTACACTCAGCAATGCACATCATTAAACCGTGGCACTCAAACATTCACTGGTAAAAAATTTGTTAGACAAAAAAGAAACTCACACGAAACAAACAAAAAAAAAAATCTACATTGGCAAAAATTCGACTCGAAACCTAGCCGTTTCATGATCACCACCAGGTTTCACCCCACAAAGTTCATGGTTGGGAGCCGCGGCCAGCAAATTTTTTTATTTTTTTTTTTGCAAATTTCGTGTCGAGATATCACCGCACCACACCACACAACAAAACCGACACAATGAGTAACAAAGCAGTCCGACTGCCTAATTTGAAACGGCTAAAAGTCAAGAGCAGTGTGGTCCAAGAACGTGGTGGTCCATGTATGGTTGTCATGACCAACTTGCTCAACTGTTGGGCGTCTAACGCTCATGGTTCCAAAGAATGCAGTGGATTGGAACAAGACTTGAAAACTTGCATGGGTACAAAGGTATGTGAAATAAAACTCTTCAGAATAAAAACAGGCAAATATCAATCCAGATCAACTAACCATAAATCCAGCGAGTAAACACAAAGCATAAGACAACGACGAATTATCACGCGGCTCGACTATTGAACAAGATTAATCCAAAGGCCCATGATTAAGACCACCTAACCCGTCAAAAGAAACCTTGTACATAAAAACGTTAATCTATTCAGTAACAAATCTAGAACTTTAAGACAAAAAGCAGCGGAAATCTCATTCCAGCGTAAGGCACAGCCTCATAACCAGATTTTACCATACTCTGCAACCATTCTCAACTAAAACCGATGCCAATACCAGCCGATTCTGGCTTCTAAGCGCGCTTAAATTTTTTCTTCCCATCTCTACCATTTTGTGCCTATTTCTGTTACGCCCACCTCTTTGTCGGCGTGTTGCGCAGCCGGAAATCCAAACCAAACATAAACACGTTTTTTTTTCTTCCTCTCTCTTCTCTTTTCTCCTTCCTATTTCTATCAGGCCGTGTCTATCCCAAAACATACACGCCAATAACCGATTACAATCTCATCATCAAAGAAAAAACTGCGGCTAGATACCTTTTTCTTCTTTCCTCTTTCACTCGGTTTAATAGCAGCATCAGAAGAAAGGGGTTCTTATAAACACTCGTTTACCTTTTAAAAAAGAGACAGTAGTATTAAAAATGGATCAGTCGTCTAACGACGAGCGGGTCATGCTCGACGTGTACCGCAAAATAGAACGGGAGAAGGCGCTTATACAAGGGGCAAAATCTGTTCGGCAAAGTACAACAAACAGTAGTGTTCAGCAAAGATGTGATACGAATATCAGAGAAGCACAGAATAATATCACGTATTTGGAGGAAACTATGCGACAATTGAAATTGAGAAGACGACAAAGTGCTGATGATACCGATGGCACTCTTACTGTATCTTCTCCTTCCAAGAGTATGAGCTCTGAAACAACTCATACAGATGGTCCACCGGTTCCTTTAAAGGGTATGCTTATTTTAATTTCATCCGAAGTACTAACTATTTCTAGAAGTTGATAAACCGCGACTACGACAAAACTTTACCCGTTTGGACCTAATCAAATATGACACCACGTACATGGGTCCACGAATTCAACTAATGCTACAACAATTGGAATTCAAACTATCGGTTGAGAAGCAATATAAAGAGGGTATCGAAAAGATGCTGAAATTGTATCAAATAGAAGGAGATAGAAGGTCAAAAGCGGAGGCTGAAGCCAAAAAGAAGGAGTCAACGGAAAAAATTCAACTTTTGAAGAAATCGCTAAAGCGGTATTCAGATATGCATATTGATATTGAAGAAGATGTTGCAGAAGATAATGAATCATTGGCTGCATCTAATTTGCGACGACCATTGGACGGTAATCTTCATATTGCGTGTTATGGTATTAAAGATGTGGACCATGTGGCTACTGGTCGATTTTCAAAGAGTCCAGAATCTCTTATTACTATTAAAGTTGAAGACTCTACTAGAGCTAAGACTAAACCTTCTAGAACCGAAAAGTGGTATGATGAGTTTGATTTGCCAGTGGAAAAGGCAAATGAGGTGGAACTTGTAGTATATGATAAGTCAGGTTCAAATGACAACACCCCAGTAGGGATGATGTGGTTACGAATTTCTGATATTGCAGAAGCATTGAGAAGAAAAAAGGTGGAAATGGAATTGGATAATGCTGGATGGGTTAGTGCATCCAAGGTTCAATCGGGGGCCGAACATGATAGCAATCACCACCATTCGCGGTCGCAATCAGGAAATAATTTGCATTCCCATTCTAATAGTCAAACTTTGGGATCTGGTCCGATTGGTGGAGCTCCATATGGCGCTGCTGGCGGTGCTCTAAACAATGGTGGTGGTACTGGCGGAGGATACGATCCATCTCAACCATTGTCTGTTGATGCTTGGTTTATTTTGGAACCTGCTGGACAAATTCATTTGAAACTTGGATTTGAAAAATCTAATCGTGGTGTTAAACGAATGTATGATGGTGTTGGGGGATTAGGTCGTCAAGGTGCTATTCGTCAAAAGAAGGAAGAGGTTCACGAAATTCATGGTCACAAGTTTGTTCAACAACAGTTTTATAATATTATGCGATGTGCATTGTGTGGAGATTTTTTGAAATACTCTGCGGGGTATCAATGTTTGGATTGTCGATACACTTGTCATAAAAAGTGCTACCCAAAGGTTGTTACAAAATGTATATCAAAGGCATCTACTGAAGCCGATCCTGATGAGGAAAAGTTGAATCATCGAATTCCTCATCGATTCGAACCAACTACGAACATGTCTGCCAATTGGTGTTGTCATTGTGGGTATATCTTACCATTGGGTAAGAAGAATGTTCGGAAGTGTACCGAATGTGCATTGACTTGTCATGCTGATTGTGCTCATTTGGTACCGGATTTCTGTGGTATGTCTATGGAAATGGCAAATTCTATCTTGAGAACAATTCGAGATACCAAGACTCGTCAGCAATTGAAGCAAGACGTTGTTAAGAAGCCACAACCACAGATTCAACCTCCACAGACTCCGTCCAATGTTGGTAGTAGCGGTGGTGGATTACCATATGGACAATCTCCTGTTGTTGTACAATCACCAGCTTTACCTCCTCCACCACCTCCGAAACAACCAGTGAAGAGAAAGGAAGTTGGTTCTGCTCCACGAGTTCCATCTCCTGAGCCTCAACAGATGCAGCAGCCACGGCCACAACCAGCTAGTCCAATTGCCAAGGAAGAAACGCCAGTATTACCACCATCGGAACCACAATCTCCAACCCGGCCGGTTGATATGGCCAAACCCATGTCTCCACAGGCTCCACAGACTCCAACTATTGAAGAAAAGAAGCAGCAACAGCAACAACAACAGCAGCAGCTACAGCAGCAGCAACAACAACAACAACAACAACAACAACAACAACAGCGCAAGTCTCGAAAGAAGATTGGTCTTGATGATTTCAACTTTTTGGCAGTTTTGGGTAAAGGTAACTTTGGTAAGGTCATGTTGGCGGAAACCAAACAAGAAGAGCGAGGCCAGGTACAAAAGCCACTGTATGCTATCAAAGTGTTGAAGAAGGACTTTATTATTGAAAATGATGAAGTGGAATCTACTCGGTCTGAAAAACGGGTATTTTTGGTCGCCAATCGAGAACGACATCCATTTTTGATTAATTTGCATTCCTGTTTCCAAACTGAAAACCGAGTTTACTTTGTGATGGAATATGTCTCCGGTGGTGATTTGATGTGGCATATTCAAAAAGAATTGTTCACTCCACGACGAGCTCAATTTTATGCAGCAGAAGTGTTGTTGGCATTGAAATATTTCCATGATAATGGTGTCATTTACAGAGATTTGAAGTTGGATAATATATTGTTGACTCTAACGGGTCATATCAAGATTGCTGATTATGGGTTGTGTAAAGAAGACATGTGGTATGGCAAGACGACTGGTACGTTTTGTGGTACCCCAGAATTCATGGCGCCAGAAATCTTGTTAGAGCAAAAGTATGGACGAGCGGTTGATTGGTGGGCATTTGGTGTGTTGATTTATCAAATGCTTCTTGGTAAATCACCATTCCGTGGTGAAGATGACGATGAAGTGTTTGATGCTATTTTGTCTGATGAACCATTGTATCCGATCCACATGCCTCGAGATTCTGTTTCGATTCTGCAAAAATTGTTAACTCGAGAACCTGAAAAGCGATTGGGTAGTGGTCCAAGAGATGCCGAAGAAATCATGGCCCATCCATATTTCCGAAATATTAACTTCGACGATATCTATCATTGCCGAGTACCTCCACCATTTGTACCAAAGATTCAATCAGCTACAGATGTTTCCAATTTTGATCAAGAGTTTACATCTGAAATGCCTGCATTGACTCCAGTTAATACTGTATTGACTCAAACAATGCAAGAACAATTCAGAGGGTTTAGTTATCTTTCTGGTGAAGCTGCTTAGAGAATTGTTCTTTTTCTGAGTTGTGTATTTTGAAGAAGAAGAAAAAAGCTGTGCATTATTGAAGGGGTTGCTTGTGTTTTTGTCTGGTTTTTTTTTTTCTTTTTCTTTTTGTTGTTTATTTTTTTTGTTAGTAGAACGTGTCTACTACCTGTGTTTTATTTTATTTTTGTTATCTATGGGCTTAATGTTTTGTATTTTTTTTTGTGTTTTGAATATAAATGTCTTCCTACTCCCTTAAAAAATAATTAAGAAACCTCTGTGCGGCGTGTCGTGCAAGGTCGCGCCATATTATATTCTTATCCGACTCCACAACTGATCGGAAGTTTGTTGATTCTGGAAACGAGGCTCTCAGTTTGTTATAAATTCCGGTAGTAGTCTGCACATGGGTATATAAGTTCGAAATCTTTAGCTTCAAGGACGGTTTCCGCATTAACGTCAAACGTTGGCAAGTTTCCCAAACGCGAGTCTTCTTCTTCAAGTGGGCTGGTTACTGGGGAGGCTGAATATCGTATTTGCTGGACTGCTTGGATTCCTGGAGTTGGAGATTTTGCTTGAGTTGGAGATTGCTGGACTGGTTGGTTTCCTTGGGCTGGAGCTTGTTGGGCTGTTTGAGCTGGGGCTTGTTGGACTGCATGGGTTTGGTCTTCGCGAGTTCGAAGCTCTATATAGTTAGAAAAGTCTGCATTATCGAGAACTTTGACTTTGGAATAGGAGCTCATCTTCAATTGTCGTCTTCAAAACGAGTTCGGGTGAAGATAGAGTGCGAAAAAGCCGTTATCCCAATTCCGGAGGAAATGAAGAGGTAAAGAAAACAAAATAACTATCAGCCGGAATATACACCAGGTTTCTTATGAACTTTTATTGCTCCAGGTATCTCTCTTAATAGGCAAGTCGCCAAAAGCCGTGAGGCTCAAAAGACTATAGACCTCGAGACAGGGGGCCCGCGCCATCTACGCTAATTAAACTTGTACACAATCACGAAATTCCCCAAACCGACGACACAACAACTGGGAAGCAGCCACTGATGAACACAAAGCATGTGAGCAACATTCACCAGCGGTTGAAACCGCGTCCTATATTAGACTATTCGCAAAAGTCACAAAATCATGCTTTCAAAATATTCAATACTGTTTTGCGGCGGTGGTCTAACATAACATCTCGCCTCGCTCAACGGTTGAATACCAAGAGCGCCGGCAACGAATCTATCGGAATTATCTCGAAATTTGCTAGAATTGCGACGCAGCTGTTGGGGCGTGAGGATCTGTTGGATGGTGAACATTTTGATGTGCGATATGCGTTAGTCAATCAGGTTATTGAAGGCCGTGACGACGACGATACTTGGGCACTGGCTAAAAAGTTTATACATATAACGACACGCGATCAGATCTGGGAAAAGTATTTTGTATTGCTACTGGAAAATAATGATAATGAAAAGGAACGAGATATGATATTTATTATGTTGGTGTGTTTGTATGGAGAGGGCGATGTGATGAAATCTGTGTTGGTTGAAGCATATGAGGAATTCGTATGGATGCATAACCAAGTAAACGCGATTTTGAGTGCAATGAAGTTGTTAGGGTTACAGAATGAGCTATGTGATGTATTGGAGGTCCGATCCGGGAAATTGGACAGCTACTTTGATATCAAATGCCCTCAGGCAGATATCAAAGCGTGGTTTATGAAATACGACTCGGTTTTAACGGCGATCGCCCAGTTGATGCTTCCTCGGATCCAAACGAATACTGACGACAAACAGCTCTTGCTGCGACAATTGACTTACCGCGGGAGAAGCAAGCTGCGGTTTGATAAACAATGCATTGCTGTTGAGAATGGCCAGATGCCATGGCTGGTCTCGGAACTGCTGGTGCGATTTCTAACTGTTTATCGGCCGATTCAACAGGAACTTGCTCAACAGCTGGACTTGGATCGAGATACTCGAGATTTGTTAGCCAAGCGGGTAATGGTAGGGCTGAATGGGATTCACCAACAAGTGGTACCGACACATGGGCCAATCGACCATACCAGTTATGACAATGCTATGGAATGGCTTGGCAAACGTGTGTTTTATTCAGCATTTGAAAAGTGCAGCATTTTGCAATTCTCGTACCACCAACCGAACATGGTCATCGAAGACGTCTCTAGAACTTATACCCCGTCTATACAGTTTTCTGAAAGCGGAGATGAGTTGGAGGCTGACCAGAATGACCTTGACACGTTGGTCCCACTATCAAGACCCTTGCTATTCACAGAAGGGTTGCAATTAGACTTTGACAGTGGTGATCTGCAGTTACTGGAGGCGCACAAGAAGCATATGGAGGAGATTCAAAAGTCGTGGTAATAACCTGCTGGTCGTTATATAATATATAAATTACATGTTGTAGTAAAAACAAGCGCCGCTTAAACTAGAGAAATGAAAATGTGCGATGAGTCCCGAATTTGAATACCGAACCACCACCGTCATAAGGCGGCGTAAGAGGTATGCCATACTTCAACCGTCGGGGTAAATCTGGGTTTGAAATGAACCATCTGCCAAACGCGAGAGCGGCGATGCGGCTCGTAGCTGTGACCACACCACGGCTACTTTCATCGTCCCATCCACCCGCTGAAATCACATGTGTATTTTCCAATGCGTCCAAAAACGGCTGGATTGATGGTGTGTTTATTTGCGGCGGAGGTGAGGCTGGTGGAGAAAAATAGCTCGAACCCCTGGTAGATGGCGAACCTGGAGTCCGGGGACCTGGAGACTGAGCATCTTCATCGTAAACGCTTGGCTCCAAGATCTGGATATATGCAAGATTGAGTTTGTCGAGTTGCTCGCAAATATAAACCCAATCGGGGATCGGATCTGAATCGTGGATATCGTTTGCAGTTGAAAACGGCGTGAGGCGCACGCCGACGCGAGTTGACCCGATCGCCTGGCAAACCTGTTTGATCACTGTCAAAGGGAATCTGGCTCTGCCTGCTATATCTCCACCGTACTCATCCAATCGTTTATTAACATTGTCAGCGAAGAATTGTTCCAAAAGGTGCCCAGTCCCTGCGTTGATCTCCACCGCGTCAAACCCAGCGGCAATTGCGTTCTTGGCAGCGTTTACAAACTCCATCGTGACCATGCTGATATCGGTAAAATCCATCTGACGAGGTACACCATGTGCTGTACCAGCATACGGCACTGAGCTCATCGTGATTGTCGAACTCGATAGTGGAAGTTGCTGCCCCATGAACCGTGGCAACCCACATCTCCCCATATGATCAAGTTGTAATGCAATTAACCCTCCGCGTTTATGAATTGCCGACGTAACCTGTCTCCACCCTTCAACAGCCGCAGGGAAATCAATTCGTGGAATATTCGGATCATTCCCTGCTCGTTCCGATACATGTGCTCCTTCTGTGACTATCAATCCGCCTTTACTCGCACGATCGCTGTAATAACGCGCCATTTCCTTGTCTGGAACATGGTTCGAACTACGGTAGTGTGTCATTGGCGCCATCACCACTCGATGTCTGAGACGCAACCTACCCAGTTTCAGCGGTGTAAAAAGTTGTTCATCTACACCTAAAAAATCCATCGTGGCAGTGAGTGTGGGTAGGGTGATAAGAAATCAAGAAGAAGAAGGAAAAATTATTTGTAACTCGGAAAACTAGAATGTCTCTTTTGGAGCGGCTTGGGAGTCGATGGAGCAGCCTTTTTTTTTTTGCGGCTCTTGTCTGCGCGCAACTCGGATTTCGTTATTTCCGATCTGGACCGTTGCCGATGTTTCCGAAGAAATTTTTGGCAGACTTTTGCGGTAGATGGCGGTGATGCGGAGATACTTCTCATAGACTGCTTGAATTTTTCTTGCTGGATTTCAGGACAATATGCGGAAACTCCATCTGGCATACTGCAGGTTGACGCTTTTTAAAGTTTTTGCCTCGTTGAGATTCCTCCGCCGCAGCGCGGCGGAGAGCTCAGGACGGGGTTCCTGCCATTACAAAAGCTAACATTTCATGGAAACCACTACAGCAAAAGGAGACAAATTTACAAACCTCTAATCTGTTTCGAGACGTCCGGTACAAATCGCGTAGGTGTTCTATCACAATACACACTCCATGTCCGAATGATCTCGCCCAGAAAATATAATTGGTAAAATCGTCGACTGGCTCGATAACGCAGGATCGGCCAACTTTTTGACCGAAAAAACATTTTTTTCCACAGCCGGTTTGTGGTAACGCTTTGATCGATACTCAGGCTTGGTGTTGATTCTCGTTGCAGATATCTATAGAAGGTGTTCTTGCGCGCGCATGTCATCGTGCGGCGCTAAAATCAACTAGCTAAGCGCCGACAGATATCACAAGAAATTGGTGACACTAACCTATTATATTACAAGCTCTCCCAACTTGAACTCTTTGCCACCTGTTCTTCCTTTCTTTTGAAGTGCTTCATCGATGCTGCTGCAACTCCCTCTAGAATTGGTCAGTATGATTACTGAAAATCTTGAGGATGCAGATTTGTTCCACCTTGGTCAAGGAAATAGTTTCTTGCATCGCCATTGTTCAAGCAAGCTATACAAGGATTGCACTTTCGAGATGAGATTACGTTCCAGAGGTGCAGAAGACCGTCGAAAATTTTTCAAATCATACAGAGTCCATGCGAACCCGCCTAACTGCAAGGCATTAGGCACAGCCGTGTTACAAGGTCATCTTGATTCCATCCTTTCTAATATTCAGAATCTGGAGATTGTTGTGGATAACTATCATGTACCGGCGGCTAATGGACTACCACACTGCAACCATCAGGAAATGACTACCATGGATAATCTTACAAATTTAACCGCATATTCGATGCTTTTACCACTCTTAGCGACTAAGAAGATGCCCAACTTAAAAGAAGTTATTGTGGAATTGAACTACGTGAGTAATAACGATCGCCGTCACCAAGAATCTGCTGTCAATGCAACATTGAAAAGAATCCCGGCTCAAGTTCATATCATTGTGAATATGGTGGTATTCCACCGAAACCTACCGTGTTGTAGCGAAAGTGCAATACTGGCGAATTTGAAGAGTGTTCGCTTTTCCGATAAAGTGTTACCACGGGCTGAACAATTCGTAGTTCCTAGTCATGTTGAACTACTAGCCTTTGAAAGAATGGGTCCCTTTGTAGCTGGGGGCCAGAGAATGTTGGATGGGATTGAACGTTTAGAATTTCACACTAAAGTTGGAACTGTTTTTCTGGATGTGTTCCAGTTTGTATCATTGAAACATTTGGCAATTGTGTGTGAAGATTTTCCAAAAACTGCATTGCCTGCTTCATTGGAGCAATTAACATTGCTGCCGGTGCCGCGATATTCACAAGAGCGTATTTTTTTGATTGATAAAAGCGAGGTTAGAGCTGTACAAGAAGGTTCCGCTCCAGCAGGATTTGTCAATAGCCGGTTGAAGGTTCTCACTATATTCCAAGTTGGGGTTGGCAGCATTCTTTGGGATTATCAATTTCCGAACCTTGAAGTGCTGAAATTATCAGCACGTGCCGCTCAAATCATACCGTCAACTAAGGTATCTTATCCAAACGTATCCACTGTTGAGTTTCTTGACCTGATTGAAGGAACAAGCATGGTTGAAATGTGCGAGAAATTGAAACCTAAACGCATTTTCATCCGTTACCTTGTCGGTCCGTTTAGATTTCATCATGCATGCAGATTGGTTGAATCTTGTCCGCAACTTGGCATTGAATTCCGTCTCAAAATGAAAGCTGGTCAATCTATCGACAAGGGATACCCGCAGTTTGAACCATTGATGTCCAAGCTGGTCAAATTGCAACTCATGCTTAGTCGAGGGCGTGGCCAATGTCCACCAAGAATGGCTCGCACGTTTGTTGATTGTAATGACGTGTGTCGGTTGGATGTATGGAATGGCAAACCATTGGCAGCTAGTAAATGCAAATGTCGGCATGGAATGAAAGCTGAACTAGTCTTTCGACGATTTAGTTATGTAAATGGGGTTAAAATGGCTAGACTTCTTGGAGAATAAGAACCCGAAAGCCGCATGCGGCTGATACTGTTATTAAACAAAAGAAAAGATTCATATTATTATCATTCTATACATCATTTGGAAGCTGAAAAAAAATCACTTAGCTCATAACATACTGGACACCAAGACGTGGGGCGTTCAAAATCACACCCATGATAATCCCAGCAATTATCCCAGCGCATGGCAAAGTGAGGAACCATCCAAGATAGCACCAAGCGACCATTCGCCAATTGACCGTCTTGAAATCCTTGTTGCACAACCCAACCGCAACGGTGGCTCCAACAATACATTGAGTAGTTGAAATTGGTAGAGCCAGTTGAGTGGCGAAGACAGTAGTGATTGCCGCACCCATTTCCGCGCAAAACCCTCGAGATGGTGATTGCAATGTCAATCTGTTACCCAAGTTTCTCATGATATGGTATCCAAACAAAAACAACCCAATACACAATGCAGCTGCAGTGTAGGCCAAAAGCCACACTGGAACATCGGCTTTGGCTGAGATCGTGTTGGTAGTCCAAACAAGGTAAATAGTGGCGAGTGGCCCAACAGCATTGGAAATGTCGTTGGAACCATGTGCAAAAGACGCAGTACATGCTGTCAAACCTTGCAAAAAGGAATACAATGCTTCGGTTCGATTGTCGTATTTCTTGGTTCGTGCATGCATGCCCTTGACATCTCGACCAAGAGCACTGGATTCTCGCTGGTTGGCAACAACATCTTGAGTGATACCATGGATCAACACAAGCCACATGAGACGTGGCCAATTGGTGATTTTCAAAAGGTCTTTCTTGGTGTAGTCACTGAGCTTCTTTTTCGTAGCTGGTTGAGAGGCTTCAGCTTGAGAGCCAGCAGAATCTGAAGTTGTTCCTTCTTCCTTTTGCGCGCTATCCGGTAATGGTTGTGCAGAAATCTCTTCGATGCCTTTGTAAGTATCAGGAACAATTGTTGGCGAACGGCCAGTTTCTGGATCATAGTCTTGTTGATTTTGTTGATTTTGCTGAGAGTACTCAGATTCTTCTTCTTCAGTTCGCTTGCCAGCATAATAATCCACCACAGTTCGATGTTTCATTCCGACAGGCATTGGGGGCACTTCACCCCATCTCCACAACAATGGCCCCAATGGCAAATGCCAGACACGGACTCTCCAGTCATTCAACATTAGTCTTCGGTAAAGATATGGAAGGAAAAACACCAAGTAAATGACTCCGGCACCAGCAGCCCCACCAAAAATGGCACCAAGAATCTGTCCAGTGGTAAGCTTATCAAGCTTCAAGTTTGGTGCTCCCTTCCACACAATCACCATGATCAAAACACCAACAGCAAATGCAAAATAAAATGGGACGAAATAAAAGCCACGGAGGAGCGAATTTTTTCGTTCCAAAACACCATATTTCGTGATCAAGTAAAGAATGGCAGCAAACACACCAGCTACAGCTGGAGCAATGAACCAAGATGCAACAATTTGGGCAAACCCACTCCAGCCCCAATGGATTGAATTAGCACCTTTGGCAGCAATACCAGCGCCAATAACAGCACCAACAATTGAATGTGTTGTAGAAACAGGAGCGCCGAGCCGTGTCGCCAGCGTCAACCATAACGATGACCCGATCAAAGCGCACGCCATCAAAAGCATCAAAACAGCTGGTTCGTCATTGAACAAGTCGGTATCGATAATCTTGTTTCGAATTGTGTCAGAAACCCGGCTACCTGCTAACACAGCACCCAAAAACTCCATAATTGTCCCAGCTAATACTGCCTGTGGATATGTGAAAGTTCTAGCAGCGACAGAAGTGGCGAACGAATTGGCTACATCATTTGCCCCGATGTTGAAGGCATCGAGAAAGGCAAAGATCATGCCAATGGCGAAAATATAGTCGAATTGGCTTAACGACATTGTATAAGGACCGTTGTATTCTGTGACTTGTTTTTTTTTTTTGTGGATCGCTTGTCTTGTTTTTTTTCGGATAAAGAACAAAATCACAAGAACATACGACTGGGTTTATATACCTTTTAATGTCCGGGTTATTTACGGTTACCACGTTTTAATCCACAAGGCTATCATTCGAAGAACAAGCTTGGCTGAGCTTGCTCGTTTGGATGAACGCGTACTGTCTTTGCCAAGAATCATCTGTCCTGAATAGTAAACCCAATGTCCTTTTTTTTTTTTTCGCCAAGAACACACGTTCCCAGGAAATGAAAAAAATAGGCTTGTTCTTGTAATTATACATTTCAGCAATTCAATTCTCAGAGTGTTATTCAGATATTTTTCAACGAAGCGTGTGTGATAATGTATCAATGAAAAGCCTCTAATCGTCAGGTCAGAAAACTCCAAATTCAAACTACGTAAATAAGCGTTTTTAATACCAGAGCCTTTGATGATCTTCCACAAGGCAAAATCGATTATCAAAAACGGTTTAAACAAGAAAAAGGATAATAAAAAGTAAACTCTCAACCCCATGTGTTTAAACAAGTGGGAAATCCAACTATAAAGCCGCATACCCGATAAATCTTCTGCGCGGCTCTGGCCCGGGATTTCAGCCAATCATATCGTAGCACGGCCGCCACATGGTGAGACAGGATTACCATGGCCTCTCGCACGCTGAATGCAGAATGTTTAATTTGGAGGGTCATCGGCATATGGGATGAATGATTGGGTTGGAGAAATCAGAAGTCTATTAGCCGTACGCTGATTTTTTATACATTTTTTTTCTTTGGCTGCTCTCTGCTTGATCAGCGCCGAAACATCCCTTCCCAGTGGGATGTCACAGAGGCGGCACAGAGATTTTCTAAAACTTCTCCAACTGTAGACCATGGATTCGAAAACAGCAAAAGTATTGCTTCTTGGAGATGCCAGTGTTGGTAAAACATCGTTACGAAGCCGATACGTGCGGCATTTATTCTCTGCTGCATATCGCGCCACAATAAATAGTGACTTTTTGACAACTAAGGTGACATTAGACGATAGGGGTGACGGTGACCAGCAGCAGGTGGTGTTGCAGATCTGGGATACAGCAGGACAAGAACGGTTTAATGCTGTAGGAGTTCACTTCTACCGTGGTGCAGATGTCGCTATATTGGTATACGATATGACCAAAGGCAGCACTTTCAACCAGTTGGGGAAATGGATCGAAAAGGTTCGTGAACATGCTGGAGGAGATCCAGTTATTGTCTTTGCAGGCAATAAATGCGATTTGAAGGAATACGCTACAGTTTCAGAGCGGCAAGTGAAAGAATTTGCTGATAGATGGGGTGCAGAGTACTTTCAAGTGAGTGCAAAAGATAATGAAAATGTGGATAATTTATTCAAAGCGGCGGCTAAATTGTCTATAGGGGAGAATCGTCAATCGTCAACTAAAATGACCTTTGAACCTGTACAGATTGACAATGAACCAAGGTCCTCATCAAGGGGTGGATGCTGTTAGTGGTCTAATCTCTGCAGTGAACAAGACTGGTTTGTCACTTTGAATGGTGACATGCTCCTCAACCAAATGGTTACTGGTGCTCATTTTAGTTGCAAAACTAGTTTCCCAGTCACTAACATCCCATTCCAGCCCTTTGGTTGATATTTTGCAGGGGCCTGATATAGGTATGATCCCACAAGTTTTGCCGAGATAGGTCGAAGGGGTTTTGATAGTAGTTTCCCCAGCTTGAAGAAGAAACGTAATAGATTGATCGGATAATAGATATGCATGTTGCTTTTCTTGATGTGATAAGAACAACTGATGAACAGAATGGAACGATTGATCAACTCGACCTCCCATTGCACCAAGAGCCAAAATGTCATAATGTCCTGTATGATGCGAGGCAATCAAGCGGATAGATTTCATAAAATCGGTGCTATATTGATCTGGGTTGTAGATCACCTCAACTCCTTTACTCTCGTAATACTGTTTAACATCGTCACGTAATGAATCCATGTCACCGGTGATGAAATTTGGTAAATAATCCCGTCGTTGCGTCTCGCTTAACCCATCGTATAACTGATTTCCACCTCCATCAGCACAGACTCTTATCCGGCAATGTTCCCATGCTCGGCGGAACAGTTCATTGTTTGTAATCGGTTGGTTTAGAATCACCAATGCATTGTTTAACGATGGTGACGCTCTAGTCAGAAACGCCGCAGGCTCAAGTTCTGTCATTAGTGTCTGGTAGTGAGGAGAGACAAGAAACAAGATACCTGTCGCCGCCCGGCCGCCGAGTTTTTCCGACTGGCTCCGATATGGGAAGAAAAAAAGTTTTGGAAAGGCGCTGACAAATTTCATTCTTTTTTTCTCCACCACCTACACACATTTATTATTAATACAATCATGTTTAGAGTAGGGCTACGACAAGCTGCTCGAGGGTTTTCAACACGAGCTGCCGTACGATCAAGTGCTCCACGGCGGTTTACGGCTGTGGCAGCTCCAGTTGCCACCGCGTTGCTAGGTTACGGATTGTGGCAATACAATCAGCAGCCAATTTTGAACGAAGAAAAGAATGAGATTTCCGCTAATGAGATCAACTTTGAAACCAGTTCTCATTTGATTGAAGAAAAGGACTTGCACACTTCCCAGCCAACTGATACAAAGGCTGAACCAACAGAAGCTGAAGGTGAAAAGAAGGTCGAAGACGGCGAAAAGAAGGCACAAGATGGCGAACAGCAAGAAGAAGCGCAAGGCGCCTACAACCCAGAAACCGGTGAAATCAACTGGGATTGTCCATGTTTGGGCGGTATGGCTGATGGCCCATGTGGTGAAGAGTTCAAGGCTGCTTTTAGTTGCTTTGTCTACTCTGAAGCTGAACCAAAGGGTGTAGACTGTATTGAAAAGTTCTCTGGTATGCAAGATTGCTTCCGACGGCATCCAGATGTATACTCTGAACAGTTGAGGGAGGACGATCCAATGGATGCCGACGCTGATGTTGATGTATCTTCACCCCCAGTGGAATCTGAAATCAAGGACGATATTCCTACCGAGACTGAAAAAGAAGCTGCTCCTACTATCCCAGCAGCTCACACAAGCAGCACCGAAAAGGATTCTATTAATGAACATTAGAGTTTTTGAAACCTATATAAATATCGTGTAAATAATACTGTACAAATTCAAGGCTTGTTGCCTTATAGCAAATCCTCTAGCGATTCCAACGCGATTGGTTGGAACGGCATGGTCTTCTTGCGTTGAACATACAACACATCTTTATAAATAAACGCCAGTATTCCGCCTTTACCGGAGGCGCTTGCAGAGATACGCATGAGCCGCTGCCCAAACTTGTCATCAAAGTCGTCCAGTGGCTGGACCAAAAACCCGTTTTCGTCGCAATGGTCTTCGACCACCTGACGGAACGTAGCGGTTTGTTTGGTCTTGGTGAACAAGTTTGACCGTGTAGATGATGGTGTGGTTGCTCGTGATGATGACACTGGGTGTGGCAGTTTAGTTCTGTCATCGCCGAGATCAAGTGCGGCATTGATCAGGTCAAACCCCCTTTTGAATCCCTGGCTGACCTGTGGAATCGTGAGAACGTCTTCAGGGAAATACCGCTCTGACCAATGTTCCATCCAATTCGATAGTTCTTCCAAATCGGGCTCTGGTGCTGTCAACCATTGCCACAATACGTCCAGCCATTTGGGGAAAAACTGCTGGTCTAGCACCACCCCGAGGGTACTTGGAGTTAGAAATTGCCTCCATTTCAATACATTATCCAACGGAGTCGTGTCTTGAGTGGATGGATTAACAGTAAAGTTGCGTCTCAAATAATCACCCAATCTTGGAATCAAATGAGCCACCAACAGCCGCTCCATTGCTGTATGGCCGAACAATTCCTTCCATTCTTTCAAGTCTTCGACCAGACTATCATCCTCGGGTTTCCAGGATTTCAACACCATGGCGAATTTCTGTTTCACAACCTCGAGAACCTCGTCCAGCATGTCGCCAAGATACGGCAGCCATGGGAACAGCCACATGTGCGGCGCACTTTTACTACCATTGTCTTCCCGCCGCGGCTGCGGCTTCCATTCCTCAACAATAGATTTCAACTTTGGGATAATCACCCGGTTGAACAATGCATGCCGGGTGTATTCCGAGAGAAGCGGTTCCCATTCTTGCAACAGCGTAATTGCAGGGATCGGGTCGTGTGGTTGCCAATTGTTCATCAAAAAGGACTGTACATGCGGCAGCCATTGTTGAGTCATGAGTACCTGGAACGGAGATTGGCCATCTTCAACCCGTAACAAAACTCTAAGGTTCATAAACATGGCTTTAAACACAGACGGTTCTTGCAATGGGTCCCAGGACTTGATATCTTCTGCAAACCATGGTTTGATCGCAGCCACTGCGGCTTCATCCAGTTCGAACGTTTCAATATCGCGGATATACTTTCCCTGTATTATTTCCAATGCTTCAAGATACTCCCCTTTTGAGCATTCTTTCAACTTTTGCAAATCCTGCACAATATCCCCCATTTTCTGTGAATCTACAACCAGTAAATCCATTTCCTTCTGCAACCTCTCCAACTCACGACTCGCAAAATTCTTCTGCGAGTTCAACGAATCCCAATCTGATGCAAATTTTTCTAATTCACCCCTGGCTCTATCAAACATTACTGTCGTGCTGCCACTAGCGCTTGGAGAGTTTGGCAATGAACTCACAAAATTCAAATCTGCTCTACTTTGTCCTTTGCCTTGACTAGTCATGTCAATAATCTCTCTAAACCCACTAGGCACTTGTAACCCGTCCTTTTCCATCTCATGTATCGTTCTATATACATCTTTTTCCTTCTTTGGTTCAGGTTCACTGTCAATACCATCATCCTGTATCCTCACCTGTTTCTTCTTTTTATCACCTTTCGGCCTCATTTTATTACTTTCACCGACTTTTTCAGATATCCCACCAAGCCCCAGACCTGATGGCCGTAGTTTCTGTTCAATCGGCTTTACGATACCTGCGCCCTCTTGACCAAGACCCTTACCACTGACATACCCCATCTTACTCATCAGTTTAGCACCGATCCCGTAAGTCGAGACATGCTCTGTCTTTGCAGGCGCACTACTCTGAGCAAATGATTTTTCAGCGCCATTACTCGTCGAGCTTGTCATATTCAACGATTCACTACCGCCACTAACAAATCCGCCCATATTAAACCTCATCCCTCCACCACCACTACCAAACGACGGCCTTTCCTCCTCTTGGTCTGAATCGTCCGTCTTTTGTCGTTTAAACGCGGGAAATTCATCGTCTGAGCTGGATAAACCATTCTCACTCTCACTAGACATTTCCCTCTCCGCGTGAAAAAATTATGCTTGTCGTGCGTGTGTTTTGTCGTAGACACAAGTCCCAGTCCCAACCGTCCATCATCACCTTTTTCCCCCATTAATACATACCACAAAAAAAAAAAAAAAAAAAAACTATGGCGGATAAAGAGAAAGACAAGTATAAATACAAAGTGGAAATCCAGCAGATGATGTTCGTCTCTGGTGAGAACAATGATCCCCCTGTCGAAGTAACGTCGTTGGTGGAGGATATCGTTCGTGCACAGGTGGTGGAGATTCTACTCCAAGGGTCGACATTGGCAATGAGACGCGGAGCGAGATCGATAGCAGTGGAAGATTTGATTTTCTTGATTCGTCATGATAAGGCCAAAGTCAATCGATTGAGAACTTATTTATCGTGGAAAGAAGTGCGGAAAAATGCCCGTGACAATGACGGCGGGGCTGTTGACGGCGCCGATATTCTAGAAGACACAGGAATTATGAATAACGAGACGAAAAGAATGTATAAAAAGTCTAAAATTCGGTTACCATGGGAGTTGCAGTTCATATTTTCTGAGCAGCCGTTGGATGAAAAGGACGACGATGAAAATGAAGACGAGAGCGAAATGGAGGCCAATTTCGCAACACTACAACGGTTGAAAAACGCCGATGATCGAACGAGAAATATGACAAAGGAGGAATATGTCCATTGGAGTGAATGCCGTCAAGCCAGTTTTACTTTTCGAAAGGGTAAGCGGTTCCGAGAATGGGCGGGGATTACACAACTCACGGATTCAAAACCAAGTGACGACATCATCGATATTCTCGGGTTTTTGACGTTTGAAATCGTGGCGAATTTGACAGAAGAAGGTTTAAAGATCAAAGAAGCAGAAGAAGAGCTGCAGTTACGGACAGGGAATAAGAACAAGAAACGCAAACGACAGCATTATTTGTTTGATGGGCCCGAGGAAGGCCAAAAACCGGTACAAATGCGACACATTGAAGAGGCATATCGCCATTATCAACGAATTGCGTCCAAAATGCGTGCATTGCGTGGATTTGGATCTGGAGGAGGTCTAGTCAATGCAAAAACTCAAATTATTTAATTATTATATATATGCGGGAAAATCTTTTACATACATGTTTCTAATATATATTCCAGATCCTCAGGATCGCAATCAAAATGCCGTTTACGAATTCCTAGAGTCAACAATGACCGGCGTGTAGCCCGTGTAGGCCCTCCTAGTTGATCAAACTTTTCTTGGTTGCACTGCTCCACATCTTTTTCTGTTTGCGCCATTGTTCGTACATATGGGGCGATATCCGACGCGAGCACTCCTCCCTGTGCAAAATCAATGCTATTATAAACTCCCTTGCCGCGTCCATACGACAAGAAATAAAATGCGTCTCGCAAATGCAGAGTGGTGTGGTTGAGACACGGATCCCACGACCCATCGACAAACATAGACCACGGTTGTGGCTCATAGCGTTGAGGCGCCTCATTAATGAAACCACCAGGGTATTCATACATGATTAGCTTATCTTTGGGTTGTTCATGTTCGGGAGCGAATGCGGTTCGTGCGTGAGCCGCACAGACATCCGCGGCTGATAACAACTCGGCGTCTCGTTCTGGATGCCCTGGCTCAATCATATAAGAGTCGCCCAGACATGTAAATTGCAAATAATTAATAGCTTGGCGTAAATCCCATGAACTTATTTGCTTCAAAACTGCCGTATTAACATCCAAGTTTTCCTTTTGCGCAATATTTGCAAGAACCTTCAACTTTGAACTCGACTCCATTTGACCGAAATCAGCCACCACACTATTTTCGGACACATTAACCGGGATGGCACGCTGATGATTACAGGTAATGACAATCGGGCGACGTGATAAATCTGCGAACCGAGATAACCCTGCCCAAAACGTTCGCTCATCTTCAAACAGATTATCCACCTCCTCAAACAAGACGATGCAATTCCGATTTATCGAATGAACCAAATGCGACTGGCTGATCCCATCCAACAGATCAAGCAAATCTTTACTTGATCGACGTATACTAGAGTTCACTTCAAAAACAAATGCATCCAGTTCATGCGCGGCAGCATAAATAGTAGAAGTTTTCCCCGAGGATACCTCACCAGTCAAAATCAAAAACTGCCTATTCGGTTCCACCACATCTACTCCATCACCTTCAACAACGAAATCATCCAGCTCGCCACCCTTTTTCCGTTTCTTTTTTGCTGGTTTCACCGGCTGGGATTTCAAATCTTTGATTCTCTGTTCCATCCATGACACTATTGGTTGTGCCTGGGCATTGTCAAGCGCTTTTATACTTTTTGGCTCGTATTTTGTGGCCCACAGGTCGCTACCCATCGCGACCTTTGTTTTTTTGTTAAAGACGCGCAATTTTGGCGATTCCAGAGATGCATCTTTCATTTCCATTTCAAGGACTGATTTCCCAATTTTCACATCTTCAGTTCCTTTCCTTGTTGGTAGATCAATGTTGGTATCACAATGGGTTTGTTCACCGCGCGTATGAGAATATTTCGGCCATGGAGCCGCCAGTTGTTTTTCAACTCTTCTATCACTCCCTTTTGACTCCAAGCTCGGCGCAGATCTTATTCTCTTTGCAAAGAACGGATGAGTTGGTTTGCTGTTCTCTTCTTTCTCTGCTGGTGATTTTGCACGTGGAGGTGTAGGCACTGGAGATGCAATTGCCTCAAGAATGTCATCACTGTCTCTTCTATTCCTTTGCTTAAAAAAAGGGTGTATCTTTTTATCATTTTCCTTCACCTCCCTAACCTCGACCTCCTGGATCCCATCGTCATCTGCGTCTTCTTCACTTTGTTCAGTTACGGGCGGTTTTAACCCCCAAGCGCTGAACAAAGTAGGATTCATTAATGTCGCGTAGTTAAATCCATCGGCAGACGCGCGCGCTTTTTTAATGATTTTTTGATTTTCCTGAAATTAGACTAACAAAAGCTGGAACTCCCAACCCGGGAAAACCACCTTCTCCGTATAAAATGGGGCAAATCGTCCGGGGGGTTGGTTTAGTCTATTAGATATCACTCAATTTTCCACAAGTTCATGATAAATCAGTGGTTCAGTGAAGCAAAGCAGAGTCTTGCAGTGGCTGGGCCGATTTGTAGAGAAGCAAATAACCTGATACAGTCTTCTAGAAAACAAATCGAACAGGCTACGGTGTTATGGGCTCAGGTGGTGTTTCTTCATGAGGCTATAACAGAACAATTGGATATGCTTCAACATGTCCATACGTCTGTCCAGGATTTTCAAACAAGGGTTAGCCAGCAATTTAACAGTTATATCGACCAGTTGGACCAAAAGCACCAACGATTAAATACCAGCCTGGATAGATTAGATAAAACGGTACTGGACCAGGCATTTTCTAGTAATCGAAAGACGCTACGAAGCTTTGTGTTTGAAGATGGGATAGAGAAACTGGATCAGACGCTGAAGACTACGGCTAGTAATGCAAGAGAATGTCAGAACGATTTATCGGAAAGTATTGCCAAGTTGAATGATGGGATACAGGCGCTGAAGAAAAAGTCGATCCGAAAGGATCTGAAACGGGCTGGTTTGGAAAGCGCACATGAAGGTACAGATTTGGTGGCGGAGCATGCTCATGCCATGGCGGTTTTACTCGAAAGCTTGACTAGACATTATGATCAATGTTTGAATGCTACTGAATCAGAGAGTGAGGACAAGGACTTGCTTCAGGTGTTGGAAAAGGATTCGTATGAAGTTCCTGGGGTGGTTAATGAGTTGTTTGAGCGACGCAAGAGTATAAAGTTGAGTGCTCAAAATGTGACGCAGTTCAAGAATCAAATGAAGCAGATGCATTCAGAAACCACTGATTATTTCCGTCTTCTAGATCAATTTGCCACTGTGCAATTGCCGCAATATTTGGATCTATTTGAAGAATATTCACGGCAACAGCGAGAACATTCCAAAAAGATCTCCACGTTAATCGGTGAAGTCAGTTCATTGGTTGATTATTACCAAATGTTTTTCAAAAGCTACCAAGGAATGGTGCTGGAAGTGCTTCGACGATCAAAAGCAGAAACTCAACTACAACAAGTCGCGGAAGATATGTCAAATCAACTCAAACAAGCATATGATGAAGAAATGGATCAAAGGAGACAATTCATTCAAGATCGAGGAGATTATTTGCCAAGTGATTTGTGGACTGGGTTAACACAGCCCCTGGATGAGCCGCACGTGTCTTTTGAGAAAAGTATTGCTCCGGAATTATCGGATTCAACGATTGAATCGGCCATTAAATTTGCATAGTAATTTGGTTTGGTGTGAAACCAGAAAGTTAGTTAAATTATTTATACCGTTTGTACATGATGCATTATTATTTTTATTATTTACAGTTTCCCCACTATTTATAATCATGTTCCAGTTCAGTGAATAATTGTCGCACTTGATCCAGAGTAAGTTCAGTAGTCTTACGATTGCCACGTTCCCGTACAGCTATAGTACCATTTTCAATCTCCTTATCCCCAACCATCAAAATGTACCCTGTACTTAGATCGTTTGCACGCCGTATTCTTGCCCCGACAGTTTCATCTGTAGCTGATGATTCCACATTAAAGCTGCGTTTGCCCAATTCGGCATCACTAAACGTCCTTCCAGAAAGCTCCTTGGCGATATTTTCTGCGTGTTCAAAATGCCGTTGAGCTACTGGTACCACAACCGCCTGTCGAGGGTTTAACCAGAAGGGCCATTTACCATCGTAATGGTCAATTAACAACGCTAGGAACCGTTCCAACGAGCCAAATATAGCCCGATGGATTAATACCGGTGTTTCCAGTTGCTCTTTACCTTGGAATTCAAGCTCAAACCGCTGAGGAAGTTGGAAATCAAGCTGGATCGTGGCTAGTTGATGCTGTTTTTGGTTCTTGTCGGTCACCAAAACGTCAATCTTTGGTCCATAAAATGCACCATCACCTGGGTTAATAGTCCATGGTCGCTGACTTTTTTCCAATGCTTCTTGCAACCCAGCTTCTGCTTGCTCCCACATGTCAAGCTCTCCTGCATAACCATCATCCGGCCTTGTTGAAAGTACCAATCTGTAATCGGTCAATCCAAATTTGGAATATGTTGAATCAAGAAGCTTCAGGCAAGATTCAATCTCGGACTGAATTTGTGAATGCTGGCAGAAAATATGTCCATCGTCTTGGTGAAATTTCCTCACTCGGGTCAGCCCAGTCAAAGCACCTGATGCTTCGTTTCTGTGAAGAGGCGAGAAGTCTGCATATCTCACTGGTAATTCTCGGAACGAATGCTCATGACGACCAAACATTACACAATGTCCTGGACAATTCATTGGTTTTAGTGAAAAGTCCGCTTCTTCTTCATTACCACTTTTCACCGCAAACATGTCATCTTTATAATGCTCGTAATGACCACTGGTCTCCCATAACTCATTTTTATAAATCAATGGAGTCACCACCTGTTCGAATCCAAAAGCTCTCTGTTGTAGTTTCATAAACTCAATCAACCGGTCAAAAACTCGAGTACCGTGAGGCAAAAAGAACACTGAGCCTGGTGTGGACTTGTCAATCATGTACAATTTCTGTTTTGTCGCAGTTTCGATATACGCCGGGGCGGAATACCATCGTCGAAAACTCACTGCCGCCGTGGTAGTCGTCCATAATGACCTTCTGACTAATGGTGACATGATTGGCGTCTGAAAATGTGATCACGAAAAGTTTCTGCGCGCGCTTGCAGGACGAGATCATGTGGAGGTTTTGGAACCCATTGCGGTGGGTTTGTTATCGTCATAACCTTCAGATAAGCAGCGGCATATCGATGACCTCACTTTTTTCGATCATGATTCCATTGTATTCCTTGCAGACAGTTTAAACTATTGATAATAACCTTATATACGAATACGATCTAGTTTGAGTTATTGCATACGTGCGGCTTACAGCGGTCAAGTTAGACTCGCCTAAACCTTCGAATAACCCACCAAGAAGAAGAAAAACTCAAAAGACAGTATATATAGTAAACTATATCCCATAATTCATGATCTATTTCTGGTGTTATCCCACTGAATCGGAACCGCGAAAATGACTAAATCTCGCCTTCCATGAGCTAGTTTACAAGCCCATGGATCGTATTTACACGCCGTTGGGAACAAAACAATAAAAAATCGCCCACAGAGAAAAACGTTTCGCACTAAACCCACCTCCTGACCCACCCACTCACTCACTCACTCACGTTTACGCATTTCATTTCGCCTCTTTATCTATTCTATTTTGCCACATCAACATGAGCTTAGATGCAAAGATCGTGTTGTTAGGTTCTCAAGGTACGCATTTTGGGTTAAACAAGGAAAAGCTAACAGATATTTTTTTTAGGAGTCGGTAAAACATCATTTGTGGTACGGTACGTGCGAAACACGTTCCAACAGGGCAACGCATCAACAATTGGGGCATCGTTCTTAGCGAAGAAGGTACCTGTCGATGATATTACAGTAAGGTTACAGATCTGGGATACTGCTGGGCAGGAACGATTCAGGTCGATGGCACCAATGTATTACCGATCAGCCAGCTGTGGGATACTATGTTATGATATTACAAGTCTTGCATCTTTCAACGCAATGCATTCATGGCTGATCGAGCTACAGGAAAATTTACACAATGAGATTATGATACATATAGTTGGGACGAAATTAGATCTGGTGAATGATGATCCTTCAAAGAGAGAGGTTCCTTACGAGACTTGTGTGGCATATGCGGAGCAGCATTTGCCCGATGGTGGCCAAGCATGCCATGAGATTAGTGCGAAAGACGATGAAGGGGTTGAAGAGGTGTTTGAAGCGATTACAAGGAAACTGATTGAAAGGAAGCGATCGATCCAGAATAGTTATATCGAACAGCAGAATCATCGCCAGACTATTTATGTTCATAACGATGAAGTGGAGCCGAAATCTGGCTGCTGCTGATTCTAGATTCACTGACCATGCATTTTGTACTGTTTTTCTTTTCGTGTTTTTTTTTTTCCTTGATTTTGTTTTGTTTTGTTTGACGATTTATGGCTTTTGTTATTGTTTTGAATTTTTTTTTTGTTTTGTGTAGTCTATGTAGTTTAATTTGAATAGATATCTAACTTTTGACCTTTGAGACTGGACATTTTTTGGAGGTATGATTGTTTATCTGATTCCACACTTTATTGGTGAGACATTAAGATTCCACAGACACTAACTGGAGTCATCTTGGCGATACCAGTGCGCAGGGCTCTCCGAAATGCCGCACGCCTCAACCGGATTTCCGACCTCCCAAAAAGGAATGGAAAAAAACCACACCTCCACTTTTCATCACCAATTTTCCTCCCACTCTCAAATTTTAGACGCGCCAAACAAAAGATGGACCCATTGGTGGCATTACGATCGGCTATTATCGCCGGAGTCAAACTTTCATTGAAGAATGAAGATGGCTCTGACACAGATGACATTGCCAAAGCTAAAACTCTTCATTTCCCTCCTGTACCTGGTGTATCAGAAACCGAATTCGATATCAATTTGGATGAAGAAACGAGGTACAAGCCGGTGATCGACGACCGACCGAAGGTTATGGACGTTAGATCTATTTATAATACTTATCTAACAGCAGGGAGCAATATCATTGAATATATCCAGCTGAGTAACGACCGAGGAACGACGAACTTAAAGTTTGTTCAGCGTACAGAATTGCTGACGTGGTTAGAAGGTGCTGGTGGGGAACTTCCAGGTGTAGAAGGCGAAGAAGCAGCGACAAAGCCAGAAGAATCGAAAAAGAGATCTTTAGGACCAAGAGAGGTGGATGCAAAACTGCAAAGGGTATACGACCGAGAACGGAATCTGGTGACACACAATACAGCTCTACGAGGGCACAAGTTGATTGATTTTACATCAGCTGCAAATGAATGCAAAATTCGGGTATTAGAACCGTTTAAGAGGAAAGAAAGTCGACCAAATGTCAGTACACATTCCAATCCTGTACAAAAAAGGGAGCCAATTATTATCATTTCGCCGTCAGCATCATCGTTGGTTAATCGAGCCAATGTCAAGCAGTTTTTGGAACAAGGTACCTTTAATACTGAAAGTGGTTCAACAGTTTCAGCACCAAATCTTCAAACTGTTGAAAGACGGTCGACACGGTTAGGCGGTAAGATGAAGTTCGTGGTGGTGGATTCGGTGACGCGATTCAAACCGGAATACTGGGATAGAGTGGTTGGAGTGTTTGTGACAGGACAAGCATGGCAGTTGAAGCCTTACAAATGGAACGATCCTAATCAATTGTTTGGTCGAGTTCCTGGGTTTTCTGTGTTATTCAAAGGGGATCCTGTCCCACAGACACTACAAGCCTGGAATGTACAAAGGTTTGAGCTTGAACGACATCAACGGTTCAAGGACCGTGAAATTGTAGAAAGAATTTGGGATCGATTGGAAACAAATGCTTTGAAAAAGGGATTTGTTGCCAAAAAGGTCTAATTATATATAAATGCAAAACTTGTTTATTATTAAAAACTTAATACCGTTCTTTCATTCTTGAAGAAATAATTCGCAAATTACCATAAATCTTTCCAGGAGGTTTACCCAGAATCAAACTAACAATAGTTTCTCTGGCGATTTTAATATTAGTGAACCCACCTAGAATATGAATTTTAGAGTCTGCAAGTACCACCCGCGTTCTTGACGTATTTTCAATAGTGAACTTGGTTTTGCCGTCCTTACCAGCAATACGGCCAATAGCACGTCCCAAATGGTCACCAGTAAGAGTTTTGACGTCTTTGATTTCAAAAGTTTCAATATACAAGTCGTCCATCTTCAACAATGCAATAGCATCGTCCACGTCAAACCCGAAAGAAAAGGCTTTCAAAAAATCCGCAGCCTTTTGCATGGCACCTGGATCAGTAGTCAGCAGACTCGTTCGAATCAAGACTTTTTTATCTTTCCGTTTGTCAACAAACTTGACTTGTAGTTTGAGTTCTTTGACTAGTGGTTCATAAATCTTGCTAGCCCATACCTGCTTCAAAGGACCATATCGATGAGGAGGGATAGCGATGGATCGCATTTCCTTTTTCACTCTCTGGTTTGTGTTTTTGACTGCTTCGAATTTTGGTTTGCCATCTTGGTCGATTGTCATGGCTTCACTAGTATGCTGGGCTGGTTGATCTTCAGCTGGTTGCTCTTCGGTTGGCATGTTGGTGTCAATAAGCATTTCTTCATCTTCAGTTTCTGGAACCGGTGCTGAAACTTTGACCGGTTCTTGATCTATTCGTGCCGTAGGTGCAGACATGTTGTGTGGTGGTGACTGGTATATATGGTATTAAAAAAAAAAAAAAAAGTGATGATAAGATGGTGAAAAAAAAAATTTTATTGTGCGGCGGTAAAAGTTTGGGATGGGCGCGCCCCCGGGATAAAACAAAGCCGCATGCGAGTTGAAATTGTTCAGTATGGCTTCTAGCATGATGAACTAGTAGTTCTTGATTTAATTCTAAACTCGCAATACCAATCTGATAATTACAGACAGTTGATTTTGTTTTTAAAATATAATTCGGCAAATTCCGGCGGAAATGTGGGCGGGCTCTTTTTTTTTTTTTTGTTTTTTTTTTTTAATTTAGGCGGCTGAAAATTTTGGTGGTTGGTCCCAATTTCGCTTAAGAAACAGGAGATTCTTCAAAGAGCAAACCCACACTTTTACAAAGGAAACTGATTCTTTTCTCTGGGTAATGCAATGATCAGATTGTCATGCCGAGGAGCCAGTGTGCTAAGTCGTAGACAGATGGCACCGTTGGTTACTCGTAGAGTGCTAACGTGTGATCGTTTATTGCGATTTCCAAAGAGTAGTATTATCGCCACCGGTAATACAAAGTTTCGTCAGTTCCACAGCTTTGTACAGTTATATCAGCAAAATAATAAGCCAACGACGAATGAAAATAAGAATAATAATGACCAAAAGAATGAAAATGCTGATGACAAACAACCGGCAGAAGAGAAAAAAGAAATCCATTGGCATCGACCTACTAAAGAAGAGTTACTAGCAGCAGCATCGGGAGCATGGGAACGACTGAGAATTAGATTCAAATGGACTTTGTTTAGACAAGTGAGGCCGTTTAATATGGACGACGTGAGTGCAATGTTTTCATGGATCTTAGTGGGTCATGTGATTTGGATCTTGGTTGGTACAACGACTTTTTGTTCGTTGGTTCTGTTTGCAATGAATACGGTATCTGCACAGGATTACTTTGCTAGGTATGTGGGGAGATACCTTACCAAGGAGACGGGGATGACTGTGGTTTTTGAAAATGCAATTGTACCTCATTGGAGAGACGGGGTGATCTCATTGAATAATGTATTTGTATCAAGAAGACCGGGACGAAATAATCAAGTGTCCAAAGGATCACAAGCAAGAGCAGCCGCAGAGGCTAAAGCATCATCATCGTCGTCGACACCATCCTTATTATCGGATGACAATGACGATGGTAATTATACACAGTTTGACCTGACAATCGATCAAGTATCAGTGACGTTGTCGTTTTCTAAATGGATGGACGGCAGAGGGGTTTTGCAGGATGTAGAAGTGAAGGGTGTTCGTGGGGTTGTGGACCGGCGACAAGTGACATGGGATGAGAATGACGACCCGAAAAAATACAAGAATGTTCATTCTCATGGGGATTTTGAAATCGAGAGTTTTAAAATGGAAGATGCATTGGTTAAATTGTACCAGCCGGGTGATATGAGACCATTTGACGTTTCCATTTTCAACTGTGACTTGCCTCAATTGAGGAAACATTGGTTGTTGTATGATATTCTTTCGGCGAATAACATGAGCGGAAGTTATGACAACTCGTTGTTTACAATCCATCCTAGACAAATGACCAAGATGCAGACTGATGATGAAAATGGTGACGGTGTTAATGGTGAGCCATGGCCATGGAAGAAGATTAACCGGTTAAGGATTGATGGGGTGAATATTGAGCATTTGAATCGTGGGGTGGAAGGGCCCTTTGGATGGATTGAATCCGGGACTGTGGACATGCTTGCGGATCTGATGCTTCCAGTGGATGAACAGAATTTCAACCTGTCTGAAGTTGTGCAAGATATTGTAGAACGATGGGATGCTAATATCACGTCACGGAACAAGAACAGGGGTAATGATATGGTGACTACAGTTGAAGAACGACGTCAGGAATTGAAACGGCACAAATACACTGTGATCGATCTGCGGGTGCAGCTCAACAACACCCGTGCGGCTGTGCCATTATTCACCACCGATTTGACATATATCAACAATGCTTTAATCCGGCCGATTGTGGCGTATATCAACTCGCGGAACACATATATCCCGATCAACTGCCGCGTGGTGAAACGGCTGGTTGATTTTGAAGGATCCTGGACAATCTACGATTCAGAGCTCATGGATGACGTTTCGGCAGAAGTATACGAAGCCTTTGCAAAGAACGTGGTTGATGACGAGGCAAGGGCTTTCAGAATGCGCAAAGTCGGGTTTTGGAGTTTGCAATTTGCTGCACAGTTGCTCCTACTTGGCCTTGGTGCCATTGCATAAACAAAAAAAAAAAAAAAAAAAAAAA
>JAKTPN010000340.1:107339-122034 GCA_030557665.1 Blastobotrys apis
GCCATTGAAAAAAAAAAAAAAAAAAAAAAAAAGAAGAACAAGAATTTTTGTCTGTTTTTTTATTTATTAATGTAAATATCACTTTTTAGTAAAATTTATTCGGGTTAAACCTGTATACATGGAATAAGTCTGGATTGATCAAGCAATGTGGACCGTGGATCTCACCATGGACTTTGGACATTGATCCTTGAAGTAAGTCAGTTCCAAGAACCCGCCGCACTTGTTGCGCATCGTCAAACCCAAAATACAGCTCTAATTGTTTCTTTCTGCGCATGAAATACCCTAGGATTGACCGGAACTGGTCCTGGACGATATCTGTTCGGATATGCGTGTACAACAGCTGCAAGCTTGGGTAATGTTTCGGCAACGTCATTTGAAGCAGGAAATCTTCCATGGTTTCCGTCATGTCTGTGAACGCGGTCGTCCCACCGGCAACGTTTCGAAGAACCAGCGATTCGGTTGATTCAGAGGAGAATTGGAGAATCGCGCCAAAACTTAGCAAGTCGGTTTCCAAATGCAGCAAAGATAAAGACCGGCTGCTGGCTTGGAGTGTGCTGACTGCAGCCACCTGGTTCTCTAACTGTCCCAGTCGCGGGTTACGAAGAGACAGTCTCTCGAGTTCTGGGGTGTATATGCGTCGTAAAGCACGGCCGTACTTTGTTTCCAATTCCAGCGACACCAAGTTGGGCACCTCAATCGCGCCGCGGTTGCTGGTGGACCCGGGGGAAGTTTCTGTCAGTTGAAGTTCCTCGAGTGACTCAGGAAGCCATGTATATTCAATATTGCGTTCCAATGGCCAGTATAGTTTAAGCCGTTTCAGTGGTGTGGAGTTTAGGAACCTGTGAAGAAAGTCTGCGGTTAGGAAGTCTATATCGCGTTGTCCCTGTGCCTGCTGGCCATGATCAATCTGCAAAGATTCCAACGTTGACGGAACCGTCGCCACTGACTGCTCAATAATCTCTGCCGCGTTTGTAACAGGTCCAGTCACCACCATTCGCAGGCTTTTGAGATTCTCCGTCGGTATCTGCGGCAAATGCGCCGACACGTTTATCGTCATCCATACGTCTGCGTCCGGGTAAAACCCGCGTACAGACGTGTCAATTACATCCGTTACGTGAGGGAATACCTCCACGCTGGAGACATTCTTTAACGATGGTAATACATTATCGACAATCTCCTTAATATGCTCGTTGTCACTCTGACTCTCCGACGGTGAAAAACTCACCCGTCTCACTACATGGGGCAGGAACGCGACTTTGTCATCTCTCCACCACTTGACAAACTGCGCGTACCTATTCTTGCCTACGCGTATGAACCTGGTACGACGCGGCGTGAGGTCGACTGCAGGATATAATACCGTCGCGTATTGGGTCGTGTCTGACGCCGGTCCGGTTCCGTTCAGGGTCCCTGCATCGCCGATTACCAAATGCTCCCATTGCCGCTCCAGCAACGAAACACGCATTGTTCGACATGTTTGCTGGAGGTATGAAAAGTCCGTGCCATGAATGTTTTGTGTGATTTCTCGGATTAGCTCTAGTGGCAAATCGGCAAGACTCATTCGTGTGGGTTTAAAGTTGGGAAGTTGCGATTTTCGATGGAACAAGGGGATCGCGAAAATGATGGCCGCAATAGTATGCTCCCAATTACTCAATTTATTTATCAAAAAGAATATAACTGCAGCGAAATACAAGGTCAGGGATTTTCCGCTAGCAATGTCGCCGCACATTAAGCGGCTTGTTAGTAGTCTTATTTAGCTGTTTATTATTTTCCCCCAATTCTTTCACTCACGCCTCAGAACCTACACTTGAGTCACGTGCTGCTTCTGCGGTTGTCTTGTCCAGATATTGTACAGTGCGTATCAAAGTCCTTATTAGCCACGACAGCTTTCTCCTGCCCATGCGCTGAGCCATTCGGAGCCATTTCAAAGACAGGATACAAGCTACTCGGGTCTCCCAGATTGGACGTGTATCTGTAACGTCTTTGGCCAGCAGGTCATACACCAGAATTCCACGCAATAGCTTGCCAATCGCCGTATAAGTCTCCGCACGCTCGCCTGCCAAGTCCTCTTCATCGCCGCTCACAGAAGCCATAAAATAGTCCAACGCGAGTCGTTCATGAATATGTACTTTGTATATTGCTACAAAGAAGGCATCACAGTCTTGATCCTGAAAAGGGATCGGAATAAGTGAGGCCAAGGCGATGAAATACCGAGCCCTATCGCGACACGCCCGTCGGTAAGTGGGGCCATCAAGACCCAAAAAATATGCTACTTCGCATTCAAAACTCCCCCATGCAAAGCACTGGGTTACATTTTCGTTCAGTCGCTCATCCCCCGTCACGCGGAATAGCTCGCTGGTCCACACTGCCAAAACCCACAATGCTTCTGAGAGTCGGGACTTGTCGACCGTATATCGGCCGGTTACAGGCTGATGAGCCACCGTCATTTCATACGCATCGACTGCCTCAGTCACAACGCAGTGCATATCAATAGCAAGCTGATACGCATCAGAGACGGAATCTTTGTGGGAATTCCACTGTGGAACAAAAACAGCCGCCAACATCCATGCTTCGGTCAATAGTAGCTCACTGTTTTCTGGGAACTTTCCCAATGCATATCCCACAATATCACTCGCCCGACCTACATCTTCGCTGTTGATATTGCCATATAAGCCTTTGTTCACCAATAAAACCACACAAGTGCTGTAGAATCCAGGTGTCTCATAGATCAGACCTTTCGAGGCTTCCTCGAGAAGTTCGTTGGTTCTGTCAATCACCGGAACCAGGTACTGTAAACACTCTCGGGTGTATTGAACTTTCAAAAACCCATCGTACATGGCGTAAACTTCGTCAATAGGCAAATCCCCGTGCATCTTGCAGACTGGTATTTTTGAGTGGTAGTAGAAGTACTGATTAAGAATTGGCTGCTAGGTTTATATCCGGCCCGGCTCTACCGCCGCAGTAGGGGCGGCTGAAAGACTTTTTTATAGAGAGCATGTCGGATATGAGGTAAAAAAAGGCAAGAACCCACAAGAGAGATAGCTTTCTCGTTCAACTAGTGGATTAGATTGTCTACTAGGAATTGAATAGCTTCGACCAAGCCCATTTGTATCAAAGTTGGTGCCCTTCGTAAGCGAACAACACCCTAGCCAATAGCATCCCAGCCAAATTTTTGAAAAATAACTTTCCACATCTAAAAGCTTTTTAATGCGTTGACCGTGTTCTCCAGCTGTTCTGTACGTTCGAATTAATTTTTTTAGTATTTTCCTTGTCGTCGTCTGCTGAATCTAGACTAGTTTATTAAGCCCCTTTTCATATAAGCCGAAAACACGCTGTCAAAAAAGTAGACTCCAAAATTTATCATTAGCCATTTCCATCTAAACCATAAAATCCAAACAATAAAACCAACGTTACCAGGGTTCCATTAAATACCCAAATATCCACAAATTTCATGATCCACCCCGATCTCAAACCGCCCTACCTCGCGTACCGTGTTCCTGTTTCGGCAAACTCGATACATCCCCTTTCGGTATCTCCCCAATCCAGCTTGCCCATCCACGTCACAGATCAAGATCCAAGATCAGGGGACATTCTTCGCCGTGGTAATGGAAACGTTTAATTAGAACAGGCAAAATAGTAGTAATTGGAAACTCCTGTTAATCTCTTTAATGGAAATTAAATAAGGAGCTGATCGATCGGTGGTAGAAAAGCCGCATCCTCTCACTAATAAATTAGTGTGCGGACCCAAAGACACGGTAGGTTTGATATATAACCCTTCCGATGTTCTAGAAGCCTAACCATCCTAGCAATTGGGATCGCGATCAGGAATGAATTACATCGTCCGGCGGGATAATGTCGATCTATCGTCCTTATTCCGATCTATATAAAACGCGTGTGTCAGTATTAAAGCTTGGAGTAATGTCAGTGGGTTGAATGAAAAATAGAAAATTATCTTGGAGACAAAAAGACACCACTAACTCAGCACTAACAAGAATAATCCTGCGCGTGGTGGACGTGCAAAAAGTCGTGTCGAAAAGGCGCTAAATCGGAATACGCGCCTGGGAATGCAGTCAGCCTGTTGGGTTTTGGCGCTAAACGCCAGTCCACGAACACGGAGCGCGCTCTCTATAGGAAAACACGCACGCTCCATCCGGTCCGGCGCCTTGATCGCGAAGCGAAGTTCGTGTTTCAGACTCTTGTATTTATATCGTTACATTCCCACTTGCTCTCTTCTTTCTTCATATCTATCCATTCGCTTTTTTATTCAATTCCATAATGCTTTCTCAAAAACGTCCATGCCCAGCTTCTGCTGATTCTAATACTTCTACAACAAGAATCCACAAACGTAAAGTTCTTCGCCCAATGGATATGAATTCTCGGGTTTCCAAATGTTCAACCTTCACTAAAAAACCATCGCGTATCACCACCAGTACACCTCGACGAGTTTTGGGTGAACTGCCAACACTGCAACAACCTAAGAAACAATCACGTTGTTTACCTGCATATGTTACTCCTCCACGAGCAGCTTTAAAAAGCATGCTAAAACAGGTAGAGAAGCAGTCTTCAAGTCTGGAGTTCAAAATTTTCCAAGATGATAAAGACTACAGCGCTAGTACCAGACCTTTCGACTCGCCGGGGGAAAATAAAGAAAACGAGTCTCCAGTAGCCATGGCTGCTAAATAACTTAAGTAAAACTGCATTTGTAACGATTAATGAGCATCCTTCTTTTTATTATTTCTACTGAATTTCACGCGTTTCATGATTAAAGCCGCCGATACGAACGTTTTCGTGTGGAACTCCCAACTGGTTGTCGTTACTACGAGATTTGAGCCGCAGAGGATCACTATCTTGGTCAATTTGGGTCGGATGTGTTTTGAAACGGTATCTTTGTGTGGCTACATGCCGCAGGTATCACTTGCAGCTTTTTTGTCCAAATATAAACAATGGTTGTGAAATGGCGTCGGTTCGGAATCCGCGCCGCGTGCGGCTTTATGATCGCCATAGCAACCGCAATTTGCATCAGAAAAAATGGAATTAGAATAAAAGAGTTCAACTGCTTGGATGTACCTCCTTATCAATAAATATAACCCACCATCCACCAACGTCTTCCCGTCTTTTCGCTGGTATCCCCACACTCGGCGGCGCATCAATCCTGCAGTCCCAACGCCCTCCCACGCGCGCGCAGCAGCACGGCCCACAACAACAAAACCAATCAAACTCTACACCACGACACACAACACTGGATTCTAACAATGGCCACTGCAGATTTCCTACAAAAGGCTATCGATATTGTCCAAAAGGCCATTGAAGCGGATACTGCTGGGCGATATGATGAAGCGTATAAGCAGTATTTCAATGGGCTTGAGTATTTCATCATGGCCATCAAATGTATGTATCTTTTCGATTGAGGCGTCAACATTACTAACGATAAAAGATGAGAAAAACCCAAAGAGCAAAGAAATGATTCGGTCAAAACTTACAGAATACCTTGCAAGAGCTGAACAATTGAAAGATCACCTGGAGAAAGTGGAGCAAAAAAGGTCATCCACCGGTGAAGCTAGCGCAGGAGGCGGATCTACGAAATCAAAAAAGGCATCCGATGATGATAATGATGATTCTGACAATAAAAAGCTTCGAGGTGCATTACAAGGAGCTATTTTGTCAGAAAAGCCAAATGTAAGTTGGGATGATATTGCTGGGTTGGAAGGCGCAAAGGAAGCATTGAAGGAAGCGGTCATCTTGCCAGTAAAGTTCCCACATTTGTTTACTGGTAAACGACGACCGACTAGTGGGATTTTACTATACGGGCCTCCAGGTACCGGTAAATCGTATCTCGCCAAAGCGGTCGCCACTGAAGCAAATTCTACATTTTTTTCTGTATCTTCTTCAGATCTTGTGTCCAAGTGGATGGGTGAATCTGAACGATTGGTAAAACAGTTGTTTAACATGGCTCGAGAAAACAAGCCAGCCATTATTTTTATTGACGAAGTGGATGCATTATGTGGTCCAAGAGGTGAGGGGGAATCAGAAGCATCAAGACGTATCAAGACGGAATTACTTGTTCAAATGAATGGGGTGGGGAATGACCCATCTGGAGTTTTGGTGCTTGGAGCTACCAATATCCCATGGCAATTGGATACCGCCATTCGACGACGGTTTGAAAAGAGAATATACATTTCGCTGCCGGATTCAGATGCACGAACTGAAATGTTCAAGCTTAACGTTGGCACGACTCCTTGTTCACTAACACAGCAGGACTATCGCGTTCTTGGTGAAATGGCAGAAGGATACTCTGGTCATGATGTAGCAGTTGCAGTTCAAGATGCATTAATGCAACCGGTCCGGAAGATTCAAATGGCTACACATTTCGTACGCACAGAGGAGGGCAAACTAACTCCATGTTCTCCAGGGAATCCAAATGCAGAAGAAATGACTTGGATTGATGTAGGCACGGAAGAACTTCAAGAACCTGCATTGACAGTCAAGGATTTTATCAAAGCGGTCAAGAATACTAGACCTACGGTGAATCAGAATGACATTTCAAAGCATACAGAATTTACAAACGATTTTGGACAAGAAGGTAACTAAGATAGTTTTTGTTTTATTATTCAATAAATGACGATCCAATGCTGCTACATAGACTCTGGTATTTTGATATAGTTTGTGCATCGCATGATCGACCAGTCCAAAACATTGTCCATTCTCCGAGCCGCATGGACCCATTACACCGCTCAAAGTACCATTTGTTGACCGGGTTATTTGATCGACTTCGCCAGACAATATCCGAATGCGGGAAAACATTCATCATCATGGCTTTGAAGACAATATCTGCTACTCCCGCAGCTCCCTGTGATGACCGTTGCACTGCGAATTTGTCCAAGTATAAAACCCGGCTGTGTGGCGCATTCGCTGGTACTTCCCATGTCACAATTGCTGCACCTTCATAATCTCCCGCGATAATAATCGCAGCGACTTTGCCATTCACTCGGTTTAGGTAGTGGTCCATATCGATTTTTTTACCAAAAGAGTCGTTGATCAACGATTCTAATCTATGCATGTCCAACTTGCCGACTTGTGCCTCTTTGGCGATATCTAGTCCCTTTTCCGATTTCAGCAGCAAAACTGGGATCCCTTTACGTAGGATTGTAGTTTGCAAGACCGGCGTACGTTTACCATCTACTGGCAATGACGGCGATACCACCGGCCGATCTGTCAAAACGTTATAAATAATCGGGTTCCTTGACGAAGACAATGCAGCAACTTCTGGAGTAGTAATCAACCCTGTGGATCCCCATGGCAATAACGCCAAAACATTGTTCATTGTTTCCAAGTTATCAAGATGGATTTCCCGTTCTTTAAACCCTAGAAATCCAATATGCAATTCCGCTTGGATTTCCTGAAATTCCTGCGTCAAATTGACAAAAACATGCGAACCACCCCGTTCCACTGATGGAATACCACCTAATGGATCAATAAATATTACCTTTTCCACACTATAACGCTTGCTCAACTCTCTGGTCAATGAATACACCACGCTATCAGCAGGTACCAGTTTATCCTGTCCGGTTCTGGGGTCATAAGCCACGGGAGCAATCACCGGTACTACTCCTCTCAACATTGGCTGTTCAATCATTGGCAAGTTAACGTCATAATCTTGTCCAGATGCTTCAAACACTGCGTCTATTGGACGTGCTCGGAGTTGTGCCTTTTCAATCGCATCAGATACCATGTCGGCTTTCCATGTAATCGCCTTGTGATAATGTCGAAATGGTTGGTTATCTAAGTTTAAAAAATCATTTCTTTCTTTTCCAGCGTCGATAACTACCACCGGACTGACTCCTAGTTTTGATAAGCGAGAAACTGTGGAGCCAATGCCAAAAAGTTGATCCTCAGATATCGACTTAACATCACGAATTTTCAACACTGCAATCCGGTTCTGTCCAGGCCCATACTTTGAGATATACTGCTTTGCTTCTCGTTTAGTCGCAGTCGACCTCAATACACTTAGTATCAAGTCTTTTGATGCTAAAGTTCCTTGCCGAAGAGTCATGAAACTTTAAAAAAAAAAATGAAATCCCAACTCCAAGTTTTTTTGTTGGTTTTTTTTTTTTTGACCCTTTCCACAATATATCACCGATGGCCACTCCAATCAAACAACAATCCACCTTCCTTCCATCGGAATTGTTCTTCATGGCGGAAGATACAATGGTTACTGTGATTCCACGTCAGGGTTTAGATTCATTGGAGTTGATTGGATCAAAAACGCCAAAATTACGTGCCATGCGACGTGTTGATTTGCCGCTGTGGACTGCGATGCTGTTAAAGTCACAAAGCAGGTTGAATATTGTACCACCAGTATGGCTTACGGAGGAACATTTAAAAGACGTTTACGATACGGAGGTGAAATATCCAGATCGGTTTGCAAAGATTCCATGGCATTGGATGGAAATCAGTCAGGCAATTCTTGATGGGGCTCCAGATGATCTAACGAGTCCTTCTCATGTGATTCGAAATTTATTACGTGATTTACGCGAAATTCGGCAAGCAAAAGTACGTGCAGGGTTGGAATATCTCAACGAAGCTCATATGCAAATGGATAATCTTGGTGGGTTGGAAATTAACGAAATTCGGCCATTTGTAGGCCAAGTTATGGACAGGCTAAGAAAAATTAACAGTTTGGTCCAAGACGAGGAAGATGATGATGATGACGAAGAGTGATAATATTAAACTGGATATGATTGTACATGGTTTTGAACATCAGCGACTGTGGCGTTTGAAATCGTGACCAAGATTACTACCGATGATTCGTCAGCAAAACATTTGTCGGTTTTGTTGTCCTTGTGCACTTGTTTAAAAAACTTGGTGGCTTGTGGGTCAGTGATAATTGTTGCAGTACCACAAAGAGTAGCACTAAGACTGGAGATTTCACTTTGGTTTAAATTTTGAATCATTTTAGACATGTGAGATAAATCTCGTTCACTCCTGGCGGTAATCCAGTCATGTACTAGTAGTGATACATTTGGATTTACAATAATATTGTTGTATTTGTGAGTATCTTCATGAGTAGTCAGAACCACACAAGCACCGGATTCATAAGGTTCGGCCGCTCCGGTATCTAAAAATGTATAATTCATTAGATTAACATGAGGTTTATCATTCTTAGATGTTCCGAGATGTAGATATTTTGCAGATTTGAGCAGATTTGTGACTTCTGTTGGTAGCGACATGGTTGTGGTCAAGCCAGGTTTGTCGGGGCACTGGTTTTCTTTTAGTCCCAAAGCAAACAACCTTTTTTTTTTGCTGAAGAAACGACAAATTATGGGCGCTAAAGAGGAGGTTTTGGCAAAGCTCAACGGGAGGGCAAATACACAGTTAGTTGGGCTTGAAGATGAACAGAGGCAATTGGAGGAGTTGTTGGTTGGATCAATTGAACGATCAGAGGGGAATTCTTGTATGATTTTGGGGCCACGATCTACCGGTAAGACGACATTGGTACAATCGACACTGGAGGATTTACGTGAAAGATTTCCAGATCAGTTTATTACAGTGGAACTGTCAGGGTTTGCTCAATTAGATGACAAGGTTGCGCTTCGTGAGATTTCGCGCCAGTTAAACGCTCATACTGAAGGGAATATGGAAGACAGGTCAATGAGCCATACACTGTTTCAGATTTTGGATACATTCCAAGAATCCACTAGCACAGTAATCGCAGTTGTGTTTGTACTTGAAGAATTGGATAGATTTGCAAGGCATCCTCGTCAGACTTTGCTTTATAATCTGCTTGAATTAGCTCAAACTGCTCGGATTGGCATTGCAGTAGTCGGTGTATCGTGTCGGTTGAATACGCGGGAAATGCTGGAGAAGCGGGTGCTTAGCAGATTCAGCCAGCGTGTGTATCAGATTAAACGTGCAGAAACACTAGATGATTTTTGGGCTATTGCAAAACAAAACTTGACTAGTGCCAAATCAGACTCGTGGAATGAATCTATTGAAAACTTGAACGAATTGAGGCCATTGGTGGAGTATATTTTCCACACGTCAAAGGATATTCGACAACTTAACAATGCATTGATCTACCCAGTTTCACTAGCAGATCCTTTTATAGATCCTCAAAATATTGTTCCGCCTGAGCCTATATCTCATACTGCATTGTTTGTGGAAGGATTATCGGAATTGGAACTGGCATTGTTGATCTGTGCCGCACGAGTGGAGCTTAAACATGACACTGAGACTCTGAACTTCAATCTTGCGTACGATGAATATGTATCTCAAGCCAAAAAGTTGAACATGGAGCGAAAAGTAGCTACCTCAGGGTTGGCTCAAGGGATTCGAATGGGCCGATACCGGATTTGGTCAAAAGAGGTTGCCACAAGTGCTTGGGAACGACTAGAATCAATGCAGCTAGTGGTTCCTGCAGTTGATATGGTCCGTGTGGATGTTAATCTACTGGAGCTTGGACAAATCATTGGATCGAATCATACGCTGTATTCTTGGACAAGGCTATAAAAAACGCGCGTGGGGTGGTTGTCTCTGTCTCAAATGCGGCGCTAGCGCAGCCACTAGTGTGGAGCTAACCATTTTGAGGCATTGAACAGCCAAGCTTTGGATTTGAGGCTGATCGTATTGTTTATAATACGTCGCCATGCGGCGGTTTTTTTGTTTAATACTTTTTTAATCTTTTTTTTATTGGCATACGACTACAACAAATTAACAATGCTGGCAAAGGAGTTGGAAAACATTTTTGTAATGTTAATGCTTTCATTAAACTTGGATAGCGATGGAACCAAGAATGCCAAAATGTTTGCAAAGAACTATGCTTATTCTTTTACAGTGGAAGAAGCCATGGTGAAAATGGCTCATATGAAGGTGGAGATTAGCAGTAATGCCACAACTACCACGATTAGTTGTGGTATACGGTCGAATTCGGCCTCGGTTTTTTTACAACGGTTTATGATGGCGAAATTAATTCATTGTCCGGCAGATCGAACAAGGCACGAGCCAAAAGGCTCTGTTTTATTACAGCCTACTGCAAAGGGAATTCATTTAATGTGGAGGTATTGCAAGAGTAATGGGATTAATGGCAGCTCGGAGTTGTGGAAGTCAAGTTATAATAGCATGCACTGTGTCGCGCTGGATCGGCATCCCCAAACCGATAGAATCAGCAAATCTCGAGCATTTGTTCATTTGTTGTTCCAACGGTTCGTGGGCCCACGGGCAAATGTCTATAGTGCTATGGGTCGGCCAGATGAAATTGGGGATCATGGAGAAACCAGTCCTTATGCACACCGGTACTTTACACATCCAGAAAGCGATTCATTATCGCAGTATTACGTCTCATCAAGTGGGGTACGACTATTCAAGAATAAAATGATCGGTGGTACCGTGGTGAAACATGTGGTTACCGGTCGGGCTTGTTGGCAGTGGTTGATGGAATGTACCGACGTGATGCATCCAAATGAAGCGATTGAGCTTGGTAATTTGTTCTTGTCTCATGGATTGATTGAATGTCTAACTCATAATAAACATTTTGACTTGGCCAAGGATGCCATGTATAGCATCACCGAGAAAGGTTGCAAGTTGAGTCAATGGAAAAAGTCTCGCATGTCAATCACTTTAGAGGAGTTATCACCAACTAGGACCCGGTTTGCTGGTGCTCTAGGATCTCCAACGGGGATTACATTGCGGGAGGTTCTTGACGATGCCGGGTTGCGGTTGTTGTTCAAGGAGCATTTGGCTCGAGAGTTTTGTGAAGAGAATATGCTGTTTTTCACTGAACTCAATTTTTTTTTGCAATTGGAAGCTGCCGAAAGGATTGGTGCGAAAAAGTCCGTGCAGGGTGATTTGGTGACACTGGCATATGCGATATATAACCGGTTTTTGGCCCCCGGGGCTCCGCTCGAGATTAATATTGATCACATGTTGAAATCAAAATTGGTAGAAGTTTTGACGACGAATAAGATTACCACGGAAGAAGCGATCCGGCGGTCGGTAAGTCCATTGTTTGATGAGACCATTCGCCACGTGTATAAAATGATGGAGCGGGATTCATTACCAAAGTTTATTGAAAGCGCGGAATTCAAGTCCAAAGTTATTGTTATTGCGCCTTGGTATTTCAAGCAGAACTAAATAAATACATGCACTGTAAGAATAATATTTTTGCTTTTTGGCACTTTTACAGTAGAGAGCCGCACGCCGCACGCGAGATTTACTTTTTTTTTTTTTTTTTTTAGTTATTTGCCATGACATATACCACATTGGACGAGCAGCCAGCAAAATCATACGCGGCCGCCAGCAAATCTATCGCTGCTGTTTCAGACATTACATTGACACTGTGTAAAGGACCGGACCAAACATCGCCAAACGTGTTTTCTGGCGACCGATTTTTATCCCACAGGCTGTTTGCGTTTTGCATCACCAGAGTCTTGTACTCATTTTTCGGTGAGGCATGGTGCAATTCTTGCAGGTTGCGAATAAAAATGCCCTTGAAATTCGACCCACCTCCACAATTCGGTTCGCATGGATCGTGCAAGATCCCATCTGTCGTCAAGCGATAAATCGCCGATGTTGCAAGACTATGTGCATATGAAATATACTCTTCGTTCGGCTTGGCCTTGTTGAGCTCCACCAACCCGCCCAAAATTACCCCTTGGTTATAGGACCACACGGTTTTGCCATTGTTCACACAATTTTCGTTCAGCCCGTCGTTAAACACCCCGTCTGTATTCATCATCCCGCTCTGTTGGATCCAGTTCAGTGACTTTGTCGCCCAGTCTAAGTAGTAATCATGTCTGTCTGTCACCCGGTTTGCCAACGACGCAGCTAATGAAAAAAACAATTCATTGGCAATTGCATTTTTATAACCTCGACTCTGAGTCCACCAGATCCCGCCACCACAAGTATCATCCCATCCGGTGGTCATTTGCTCAAAAATCTGTTGAGCAGCGACCATATACTGCGAATTCGCTTGAAGGTCATGAGCTTTGATCCAAGCCAATGCCCACCACGCATTGTCATCAAAAAATTCATTAATAAACCCACCTTCTATTGCAGGTGTTGGATATCTGCTCAATGCTTCCAAAGCTGAACTGTTAGCTTTCAGTCCAGATTCTTGGACTTTGTAAAACGTGGTCGACAATGCTTCCCGGTATTGAGATGCTGCTTCGTTATTAACTGCCATGAACCCACATAATGCTGTCAATGCATTTGCCCAATTCCAAGTAGCTGAATGACCCCAAGTCCCACTATTGACATCATAGTATGACTTTTGGAACGCGTCTACTGCCTTGACTGCATATGAACACTGGAAGTCTTCTGCCTGCGCTATTACTATAGCGGAAGAGATCAGTATGAGCCATTTCAGTGCAATTCTGGGCATTCTCTTGGGTTTATGTTTGTATGTCGTTCGGTTTTTTTTTTTTTTTGTTGTTTTTTTTTTTTTTCAGCAATTGACCTTCATTATAAATTCCCGTTATTTATATTGCACACACCGGTGAGAGGAGGACGCATTCCAATATCATTGTTTAAAATGTGGCAGACAGGTGTCAAACCCGCATGAACTGCGTGCATAAACTGAAACGTTAAAATGGAGTATCATACAGTCGAATATACTAGACAAAATGTACACCAGTTTTGGCAACCCAGGAACCAACAAAAGACGATCATCTAGAGGAGGAGGAGTCATTCCCCTGAATCAATAAAGCAAAATCCAAAGTAATGATCTATCAGTTGGTAGTTTCAATAAGAAATTTAATACCGCAAATAATCACCTCTCCTTGTACCAACTGCATGATGTTTCAATAATCCAAAATAAAAAAGAGGTCGAGCGATGTCTGTTTTTTTTTTTAGGTTTGAAAATAAAACACCGTTCAAAAACGTCCGCCTCGATAAGCTGTAGGTTGAGCCTTCATTCTATCGCTGATTGTTTTATTACTAGACATACCTTGGATTGGAGGAGAAAAAATAACCTTATTTCGAAACAATGCCTAAGTTTTATGCTGGTGGCGTAATATACTCAACAACCGAGGCTCTTTTTGTTCAGCCACATCATGCATGAAAAATCCAGCCTCGTTTGTAGTGGTATTATATAGTTGCATATATGGAGCTTCAGAAACTTTGGTGATATAATATCATATTTTCTGTGATGTATTGGTGGATGATAATCATAAAAAGTACACGTCACGTCGCTGCTGTCGTCTTAGTCAATGAAGTCAGATAAGTCAAGGTATTGGCAAACGCTGTCGATATCCGTTGATGCATCAAACTTTTCCACATTTTTTTCACCCACATTGAGCCGAACATGTTCAAAACAATAATACAAGGTTTGGACCGGTGTGAGATTATTGTGTCATGTCCCATTATTAAAACAACATTCTCTTTAAATAGAAGTTTTTCTCTAATTTTGAAATTCCACTACCAAAGCGATTAACTGTTTTTATGATGCGTCAGGAATGGGCCAATAAGATCCTTTTGAAAATGTTGATTAAAAGAGTTAAAAAAACAGCAGCTTCTTGAGATGAGTAAAAACGATTTTGATCCAGATGCTGTAAATGAGCACTTGATAGATTTATGTTTCAAGGCTGTCAAATGAAATCGGGCAAGCACTGCGGCGGGCGGCTTAACCGGATCTAGATGATATTATATCCGTGCAGGTATATATATCAACAACAAAAAAAAAAAAAAAAAAAAAAAAAAAATATTT